>NIVC01003723.1:0-80558 GCA_002269645.1 Macrostomum lignano
AGGTTCGTTGAAATCTGTATAAATTCGCAACTCTTTACAGACCCACACAAAGCATCAAAGTTGTTCTTTTATCGAGGTCAAAAGGCAGAGGCTTTTATGCTACATCATTACAGGAACTAAGAATTGCAATGGTGCATCTGCGAAGGTAAGATTTTGCGGAGTAGCCTGGATTTTTTATTGGTGGCAGAGACGCATCTTTGAGGCGCCAAACCTGCTGTGTAGGGAGCGCCAAACTTGCTGTGTAGGGGGGCGCCAAACTTGCTGTGTAGGGAGCGCCAAACTTGCTGTGTAGGGAGTATCAAACCTGCTGTGTAGGGAGCGCCAAACTTGCTGTGTAGGGGGGCGCCAAACTTGCTGTGTAGGGGGGCGCCAAACTTGCTGTGTAGAGAGCGCCAAACTTGCTGTGTAGGGAGCGCCAAACCTGCTGTGTAGGGGGCGCCAAACTTGCTGTGTGGGGGGGAGCGCCAAACTTGCTGTGTGGGGGGGGAGCGCCAAATCTGCTGTGTAGGGAGCGCCAAACCTGCTGTGTAGGGGGCGCCAAACTTGCTGTGTGGGGGGGGAGCGCCAAACTTGCTGTGTGGAGGAGAGCGCCAAACCTGCTGTGTGGGGAGCGCCAAACTTGCTGTGTGGGGGGGGAGCGCCAAACTTGCTGTGTGGGGAGCGCCAAACCTGCTGTGTGGGGAGCGCCAAATCTGCTGTGTAGGGAGCGCCAAACTTGCTGTGTGGGGGGGAGCGCCAAACCTGCTGTGTAGCCAAACTTGCTGTGTAGGGGGGCGCCAAACACTTTATTATCATAACATATTATGAAACATTTTGCAGGACTCTACTCGATATTAAAAAGCCGACTGTGCTGTTATTACTGAGCACGGTTTTGGTTGCTAACTTGAGCAGCTGTCAAGCCATGGAGATTTCTTCTAATTCTGGTTTCCCGTCGAGCCGAACAGATTTTCAACGCTGGCTGACTGGTAACCTAGAAGCGGCTGGGGATTCTGTTCGGGGATTTTAGTCATTGGAAACTGGGGGATTAGGGCGTTAGTAACTGGGGATTAGGGGATTAGTCACTAGGACTAGTGACTGGGGATTTGGGTATTAGGCACTAAGATTAGGGGATTAGAGACTGAGATTAGGGGATTAGTCACTAAGATTAGGGGATTGGTGACTGGGGATTAGGGATTAGTCACTAGGATTAAGGGATTAGTGACTGGGGATTAGGGATTAATCACTAAGATTAGGGGATTAGTCACTAAGATTAGGGGATTAGTCACTAAGATTAGGGGATTAGTGAACTGGGGATTAGGGGATTAGTAACTAAGACTAAGGGATTAGTGAACTGGGGATTAGGGGATTAGTAACTAAGATTAAGGGATTAGTGACTGGGGATTAGGAGATTAGTCACTAAGATTAGGAGATTAGTGAACTGGGGATTAGGGGATTAGTAACTAAGATTTGTGACTGGGGATTTTTGGATTAGTCACTAAGATTAGGGGATTAGAGACTGGGGATTAGGGGATTAGTCACTAAGATTAGGGGATTAGTGACTGAGGATAAGAGGATTAGTCACTAAGATTAGGGGATTAGTCACTAAGATTAAGGGATTTGTGACTGGGGATTTTTGGATTTGTCACTAAGGTTAGGGGATTAGTGACTGGGGATTAGAGGATTAGTCACTAAGATTAGGGGATTGGTGTCTGTTATTAGAAGATTGAACAGAGATGGTTATTATAAACGAAGACATCAGTTCCTGTAATTAATTATTGACGATATACTATTAGTACTTATTAATGTACAAACAGCTGAAGCGCCTGGATCACCGATGCCATGGAAAATGAAGCGACGCCATGAAAAGCTGCACCGCAGGACAGCACCAATGTCCAGCTCGACTTTAACAGCCCCATTGCAACCTCGTCTGCGCCTGCGCCTGTCGCATCTGGTGTACTTTCCATGCGCTTACGGAGGCCTGCCCTATCCCGTTGGCTGCGGCAAGTCCGGCCTGGGGCCGCGGGTGTTCGTGTCTAGGAAGCGGCGTCAGCTGGTGTGCGTGTGCCTGTGCCCCGCCAGCGCCGCTCTGCCTAATTGCAGCGTCGTTTAAATTGACAACCAATTTGAAATAATTATAGCATTGCAGCGATTATTAAAATTAAAGCGGTAAAATGTACGCACGTACAATGTACATGGCAAATATCTAAATATATATATGGACTTTGACCAAAACCGCGAGAATCAGAAGGCCAAACAACTACAGTACGACTATTAAAGTACGACCATTAAAATTTGAAGGACTTTTGATTGGAGCTTTAATCAAAACATCTTAAATCGTGCTAACTTTGCTATTGCCTGCTATGAGTAGGGTATTAGTGAACTTATATAAAATAATTACAATTAGATTCAAAACTTTGGTAGTTATTAGTGGCTTTGCCTTCGACTAATTTATAGTAATTCATACGCTTTTTAAAGCAATATAAATGTATCACCCTTCACGATTGGCCCAGGGACATCTTTTGCGGAGTAAGCGTATAGTTGCATTACATTATAACAAAACACACACGTTTTTCAAACGTACTGGCCGTGTCGTTAAATAAACATTAGTTGAAATGCGAAGTCCAGTTAGAAAATAAATATGGTTCAGTCTTTACTGCATAGAGTAGAGAGTAGATTTACGACGTTAGTTGCACTGTTGAATAACTACAGTTTTTAATTAAACCGAAAGCATTGTTTATTTAGGCACCATTTTCACAAGTAAGTAAATGAGAATTTTCATCAGCAGACTCGCTCGCATAGGAAATGAACTGCTATTTGTATGATTAACGAGTCTGTAACTGTCTAACTGTTAAAAATGAAACGCGGGTTAACAGGTGGTGCGAAATACAAATGCAAGTTGGGTAGGGTAGGGAAAATAAACACTCGAGCTTCGAGCGCTAAAAAGTGTCACTCATAAGTAGAGATTCTGCATTTTCTGACCTGCTGAATAGACCCAACAACCAGACACAGATAACAAATATTTGGTTTTCTCAAAATTGTGTGGCGATAAAAACTAATTACTAATGTACTTTTTAATGTGCGCACTTAATCTATTATTGTATTTATTTTATTTGGCCGCCGCGGCCCAGGCCTCCGGTAAAGGAAGAAACGTTTTGGGGTGGAGAGGGGGCTTCTCGGTATGTACATGCCTCACTGTACATTGAATTGGGAGTGGGGGGAATCGGGGTTGGTTGGGTAAAAGAGAGAGGAACGAGGGGGATAGAGTTAGGTAAGACTTTTAGCTCGCAAACCCTAAACTAACCCTTATATATATCAGCACATGGACCCATTCCAGACAGATTCTGTCAATGTTTTGCATCAGTCTATCTAACCAGCAAACTTGTTAACTAAATAAATCCTGCTTAAGGTTATATACACTGAATATCGTGAAAGCTCTTGCACGTTTTCTATTGCAACCAAGCATCAAACAACGAATTACACTAGCTAATATATTAATTACCAAACGGTGAAACAAGCAGCAACAAAGCATGGAAATTTCGACGCACCAAGAGCCTTTTATTTATGTCAATGACAAACGATACGAGAGTAAGTATAACCACACTATGCGATTCTTGGGATTGCTTTTTTTACCAATAAATCGTTAGTTTTACAATCCACGGTCATGTAGTCACTCGCGATTGCGACCCCGAGATGAGTCTGAACGACTTTCTTCGCGACACGCTCAACTTGAAGGGCACCAAAGTGATGTGCCGCGAGGCCGGCTGCGGTTGTTGCACAGTGTGCGCCGTTTATAAACATCCAGCTACTGGCGAGATCGAGTCTAAACCGGTTAATTCGGTGAGCTAAATTTTTTGTGATTGTTGAATGTTGCCTGTGGACTATATTTGTTAGTTAGGATAGGGGAAGTCCTTGAATCTGAAGATTGAAGAAACTAGCTGCTTGGCTAGAATCAAGGTTAAAACCTAATAAGGGAGGTTGGACATCCCGAATGATACATCATTCAGCGAAGAAAAGCACCTGGACTACTAAAATAGAAGCCCTTGAACTACTGGAATAAAAGTCCCTGGCCTGAACTATGGGAATAGAAGTCCTTGTTGAACTACTGGAATAGAAGTCCTTGAACTACTCGAATAGAAGTCCTTGAACTACTGGAATAGAAGTCCTTGTTGAACTACTGGAATAGAAGTCCTTGAACTACTGGAATAGAAGTCCTTGTTGAACTACTGGAATAGAAGTCCTTGAACTACTGGAATAGAAGTCCTTGTTGAACTACTGGAATAGAAGTCCTTGAATTACTCGAATAGAAGTCCTTGAACTACTGGAATAGAAGTCCTTGAACTACTGGAATGGAAGTCCTTGTTGAACTACTGGAATAGAAGTCCCTGAACTAATGGATTAGAAGCCCCTGAACTGCTGGATTAGAAGCCCCTGAACTACTGGAATAGAAGTCCTTGAACTACTCGAATAGAAGTCCTTGAACTACTGGAATAGAAGTCCTTGAACTACTCGAATAGAAGTCCTTGAACTACTCGAATAGAAGTCCTTGAACTACTGGAATAGAAGTCCTTGAACTACTCGAATAGAAGTCCTTGAACTACTCGAATAGAAGTCCTTGAACTACTCGAATAGAAGTCCTTGAACTACTCGAATAGAAGTCCTTTAACTACTCGAATAGAAGTCCTTGAACTACTCGAATAGAAGTCCTTGAACTACTCGAATAGAAATCCTTGAACTACTGGATTAGAAGTCCTTTAACTACTCGAATAGAAGTCCTTGAACTACTGGAATAGAAGTCCTTGAACTACTGGAATAGAAGTCCTTGAACTACTCGAATAGAAGTCCTTGAACTACTCGAATAGAAGTCCTTGAACTACTCGAATAGAAGTCCTTGAACTACTCGAATAGAAGTCCTTTAACTACTCGAATAGAAGTCCTTGAACTACTCGAATAGAAGTCCTTGAACTACTCGAATAGAAGTCCTTGAACTACTGGAATGGAAGTCCTTGTTGAACTACTGGAATAGAAGTCCCTGAACTAATGGATTAGAAGCCCCTGAACTGCTGGATTAGAAGCCCCTGAACTACTGGAATAGAAGTCCTTGAACTACTCGAATAGAAGTCCTTGAACTACTGGAATAGAAGTCCTTGAACTACTCGAATAGAAGTCCTTGAACTACTCGAATAGAAGTCCTTGAACTACTGGAATAGAAGTCCTTGAACTACTCGAATAGAAGTCCTTGAACTACTCGAATAGAAGTCCTTGAACTACTCGAATAGAAGTCCTTGAACTACTCGAATAGAAGTCCTTGAACTACTCGAATAGAAGTCCTTGAACTACTCGAATAGAAATCCTTGAACTACTGGATTAGAAGTCCTTTAACTACTTGAATAGAAGTCCTTGAACTACTGGAATAGAAGTCCTTGTTGAACTACTGGAATAGAAGTCCTTGAACTACTGGAATAGAAGTCATTGAACTACTCGAATAGAAATCCTTAAACTACTGGAATAGAAGTCCTTGAATTACTCGAATAGAAGTCCTTGAACTACTGGAATAGAAGTCCTTGAATTACTCGAATAGGAGTCCTTGAACTACTGGAATAGAAGTCCTTGTTGAACTACTCGAATAGAACTTAGAAGTCCTTGAACTACTCGAATAGAAGTCCTTGAACTACCGGATTACCGGAATAGAAATCCCTGAACTACCGGAATAGAAGTCCTTAGCTATGGTAATGTTAGATTTTCAATATCACATGTGCCTCAGATGTAACATTGACCCCTTACCCCATTACAGTGTGTGACACCCTTGTACTCCGCCGCCGGCTGGCACATTGTCACCATTGAAGGCATCGGCGGCCGCAGCCAGTCCGCGGGCTACCACCCAATTCAGGCCAGCCTAGCCGACGGATTCGGCAGTCAGTGCGGCTACTGTTCGCCCGGCTTCGTCATGTCGGCCTACAGCCAGCTGAGAGACAATCCGAAGGCTACTAAATTAGAGGTTGAGCACTTTTTCGACGGCAATATTTGCCGCTGCACCGGCTATAGGCCGATATTGGACTCGATGAAGAGCTTCGCTTGCGATGCCGGCAAAGCTGGAGGCTGTTTGGAGGTTGAGGCGAGTACGATTATTGGTACTTTGATTGTCTATATGAGATTGTATTGTGGCATTTGGAGGTAATATTCCAATAAGACTTCAAATCCCAGATTCAAGATCCCAACCGGGATCTCATCTTAACTCCATGGTCCCAGATCCCAACCTCTTGATCCCAGATCCCAACCTCTTGATCCCAGATCCCAACCTCTTGATCCCAGATCCCGACTTCTTGATACCAGATCCCAACCTCTTGATCCCAGATCCCAACCTCTTGATCCCAGATCCCAACCTCTTGATCCCAGATCCCAACCTCTTGATACCAGATCCCACCCCGTGATCTCCAGATCCCAATCCCTTGATTCCAGATCCCAACCTCTTGATCCCAGATCCCAACCTCTTGATCCCAGATCCCAACCTCTTGATCCCAGATCCCAACCTCTTGATCCCAGATCCCAACCTCTTGATACCAGATCCCACCCCGTGATCCCCAGATCCCAATCCCTTGATCCCAGATCCCGATCCCTTGATCCCAGATCCCAATCTCTTGATCCCAGATCCCAACCTCTTGATCCCAGATCTTAACTCCTTGATCCCAGTTCCCAGATCCTAGATTAGCAGCGCTAAAAATTCAACCCTAAAATTTGAGTTCAGATCCCGGATAAATGATTATGAAATTCCTAAAAATTCACTCCCAGCTTTATCTAAATAATTTCGAAAGCATTTATGCTACTTAAAGTAGTTAACTTATTTTTAAAACAGAATAATTTTTATTTAATAAGCAATATTGATTGAAATGATAGCTATTGAAAATGCAGGATCTAGAGCGCGGCTGCTGCCGAAGCCAAGTTGGCAAAGTGCCAACCTCCGGCGTGGCGGCCATCGCTCGCGGTTGGAAAGGCCAGAAGTTCTACAATCCCGGCACACTGAAGGAGCTGCTGACTCTGCTTGGCAGACTGCGGAATGATAATTATCGATTGGTGTTTGGCAACACGTCTAGCGGCGTGTTTAAAGAGGACGCCATTGCTGATCATTACGTGAATATTAGGAATGTTCCCGAACTGTATAAGATTGAGGTGAGCTTCGGTTTGTTGCTATTCATTTTTTAGTATCTTTCTCACAATATTTTTTTCGTTTTGCTAGTTTTTTTGAAAATTTTCGTATGTTTTTTTCTAAATTTCCTCATTCCCAATCCCAGAAACTCCCCATTTCCATAAATTTCTTCATTCATTCCCAGAAATTTCCTCTCCCAGAAATTCCCCATTCCCATAAATTTCCCATTTCCATAAATTTCTTCATTCATTCCCACGAATTTCCCATTCCCAGAAATTTCCTCTCCCAGAAATTCCCCATTTCCAGAAATTTCCTCCCAGAAATTCCCCATTCCCATAAATTTCCTCTCCAAGAAACTCCCCATTCCAATGAATTCCCCATTCCCAAAAATTTCCTCTCCCAGAAATTCCCCATTCCCATAAATTTCCTCTCCAAGAAACTCCCCATTCCAATGAATTCCCCATTCCCAAAAATTTCCTCTCCCAGAAATTCCCCATTCCCAGAATTTCCCTATTCTTAAAAATTCCCCATTTCCAAAACTTTTCCCAATCCCAAAAAATCTCCCATTCCAAAATGCTTCCCCGTTTTTAAATAATTTCCTCAGTTCCCAAAAAATTATCCATTTCCAAAAAATTCCTCATTGCTAAGAATTTCCCAATTCCCGAAAATTTCCTCAACTCCAAAAATTCCCATTTTGGGAAACTTTATCATTCAGGAAAACTTATTTCCGAATATTTTCAATCGTACAAGTTATGAATATTATCAAGAAAATTGCTGCCTTGTTTATTTTCTCCACCAAACCACAGGAGACCGAGGCCAGCCTAGAGATCGGTTCCAATCTCACCCTGCACGACCTGCTAGTGCTATTCGCTCGCGTTGCCAATGACAACAAACAAGCCGGCAGGGCCTACCTGGGCCAGTTCTCCCGCCACCTGCAGCAGGTGGCCAATCAGGCAGTCCGTAGAAACGGTTGCTGGGCGGGCAATCTCATGCTCAAGTTGGCCCATCCCGAATTCCCCTCCGACCTGTTCGTGCTGATGGCCGCTTCCGGAGCCATTGTGAAAGTCGCCGACTCAATTGACGGTGGAGCGGCTGTTCAAGAGTACACGATGACCGACTTTCTTCGGCAGGACATGCGCGGCCGGTCGTCACCTCGGCGCTCCTGCCGCTCTCTGGCGGCGTCGGGCAGCGGTTCGGCTCGTTCAAGATTACTCCCAGGGCTCTGGTGGGTTGGCCATTGTTGTTTGATTGCCTTGTTCGCTATGCACTCATTTCTGAAGATTCTAAATTCTAAAGATCCCCATTCTAAATTCTAAAGATCCCCATTCTAAATTCTAAAGATCCCCATTCTAAAGATTCCCATTCCAATGATGCCCATTCTAAAGTCTAAAGATCCCCATTCTAAAGATCCCCATTCTAAAGATTCCCATTCCAATGATGCCCATTCTAAAGATCCCCATTCTAAAGTCTAAAGATCCCCATTCTAAAGATCCCCATTCTAAAGATTCCCATTCCAATGATGCCCATTCTAAAGTCTAAAGATCCCCATTCTAAAGATCCCCATTCTAAAGATTCCCATTCCAATGATGCCCATTCTAAAGATCCCCATTCTAAAGATTCCCATTCCAATGATCCCCATTCTAAAGTCTAAAGATCCCCATTCTAAAGATCCCCATTCTAAAGATTCCCATTCCAATGATGCCCATTCTAAAGATCCCCATTCTAAAGATTCCCATTCCAATGATCCCCATTCTAAAGATCCCATTCTAAAGATCCCCATTCCAATGATCCCCATTCTAAAGATCCCCATTCTAAAGATCCCCATTCCAATGATCCCCATTCTAAAGATCCCCATTCTAAAGATCCCCATTCTAAAGACCCCCATTCTAAAGATCCTCATTATAAAGATCCCCAATTCAAAGATCTCCATTTTAACGATCCCCATTCCAAAGATCCCCATTTCATAGATCCCCATTTCAAAGATCCCCATTCCAAAGATCATGATTCTAAAGATCCCCATTTCAAAGATCCCCATTCCTAAGATCCTCATTCTAAAGATCCACACACCAAATATTTAAAATCTCAGAACGCCCACGCCTACCTCAACGCCGCGTTCAACGTCTCCGTGGACTCAGCCAACGGCTACACAGTCACTGATCGGCCCAGAATTGTCTACGGCGGCGTGTGTGACAAGTTTGTAAGCGCAGATTAAAAAAACACTGATTTTCATGGCTTATGACTAGGAATTTATTTAGTAATGTTAATTTTTCTTTCAGAATCACGCTGTTAAAACTGAGAACTATTTGCAGAATAAGAGCCTTATTGATCAGGAGACTGTTAACGGTGAGATTGTCATTCAGGTTGTTAAAAAATCATATTTTATTTTCACACTCAAAACGTCCCATCATTCACTCTTTCAAATGCTTATCCACGCTCTTACTCACTCACTCACTCGCTCGTTCACTCACTCACTCGCTCACACTCACTCACTCACTCACTCACTCACTCACTCACTCACTTACTCACTCACTCACTCACTCACTCGCTCACTCACTCACTCACTCACTCACTCACTTACTCACTCACTCACTCACTCGCTCACTCACTCTACAATCACTCACTCACTCGCTCGCTCACTCACTCACTCACTCATTCACTCACTCACTCACTTACTCACTCACTCACTCGCTCACTCACTCACTCACTTACTCACTCACTCACTCGCTCACTCACTCACTCACTCACTCATTCACTCACTCACTCACTTACTCACTCACTCACTCGCTCACTCACTCACTCACTTACTCACTCACTCACTCGCTCACTCACTCACTCACTCACTCATTCACTCACTCACTCATTCACTCACTCACTCACTTACTCACTCACTCACTTACTCACTCACTCACTCACTCACTCACTCACTCACTCACTCACTCGCTCGCTCACTCACTCACTCACTCATCCGCCCCCACGCCCGCAGGCGCCATCAAGGTGCTGGAATCGGAGCTGAACCCGGCCGAAGAGGCCACCTGGTCCAGTCCGCAGCACCGCCGCTCGCTAGCCAGCAACCTGCTGTACAAGTTCATCCTCGGCGTCGCCTCCGCCGCCCTGCCAGCCGCGGACAGCAGCGGAGCTCAAGTTTTCGTGCGTCGAGTCCAGTCAGCT
Source organism: Macrostomum lignano (assembly GCA_002269645.1). Taxonomy (NCBI): domain Eukaryota; kingdom Metazoa; phylum Platyhelminthes; family Macrostomidae; genus Macrostomum; species Macrostomum lignano. Next base: position 10,289 of record NIVC01003723.1, read on the forward strand.
GAGCAGGACTTCGAGCAGGAGCCGAGCGAGTTGCCGTCGGCGCCGCTAGGGCGAGCCTGCCCCAAGCCCGAGGCCCGAGGACAGACTGCTGGAGAGGCTCAGTACGTCAACGATGCTCCTAGTAGGAGCAATGAGCTGTTTGGCGCGTTCGTACTCGCCCAGGAGGCTCCGGCTAAGCTGAAGGGATTCGGCACCGAGGAGGCTGAGGTGAGCGGCGTTGCGGTAGGGGTGGTAGCATGTGAAATTTGACACTTGATAGATGTCTTGAAATCCTGAGAATCCCAAAAATTGTTGATATATGAGTACGCTATGCCACAAAAAACCTCAAAATAAAGGATAAAAGATCAAAGGGTAGCATCCTGCAGTGAAAGTGGAACCTTGGGTAGATGTCTCTATTGGAGGGATAGTGGGCACTGAACACCCTGGGGTAGAGGTCTCTAGAGGAGGGATAGCGGGCACTAACCAGCCCTGGGGTAGAGGTCTCTAGATGAGGGATAGCGGGCACTGAACACCCTGGGGTAGAGGTCTCTAGATGAGGGATAGCGGGCACTGAACACCCTGGGGTAGAGGTCTCTAGATGAGGGATAGCGGGCACTGAACACCCTGGGGTAGAGGTCTCTAGATGAGGGATAGCGGGCACTGAACACCCTGGGGTAGAGGTCTCTAGATGAGGGATAGCGGGCACTGAACACCCTGGGGTAGAGGTCTCTAGATGAGGGATAGCGGGCACTGAACACCCTAGGGTAGAGGTCTCTAGATGAGGGATAGCGGGCACTGAACACCCTGGGGTAGAGGTCTCTAGATGAGGGATAGCGGGCACTGAACACCCTGGGTAGAGGTCTCTAGATGAGGGATAGCGGGCACTGAACACCCTAGGGTAGAGGTCTCTAGATGAGGGATAGCGGGCACTGAACACCCTGGGTAGAGTTCTCTATTGGAGGGATAGCGGGCACTGAACACCCTGGGGTAGAGTTCTCTATTGGAGGGATAGCGGGCACTGAACACCCTGGGTAGAGGTCTCTAGAGTGGGATAACGGGCACTGGGTTAGAGGTCTCTAAGAGTGGGATAACGGGCGCAGAGTCACAGACGAGTTTGGGTTAACGGCCGCACCGTAATGCTCTGACTCAAATGATCAACTTTCAGCAAGTGCCAGGCTACGACCGATTGATCACGGCTAAGGATCTGGAAGGTCGTTACGACAATAATTACGTTTCGGCTCTGATTCCGCCCCAGTTTGCGTGAGTCGTAATATAGGCACGCACTAAAATGCCTAAAAGTACATTCTTAATCTGTCATCATTAAGAGTCTCTCAGTAATCATTGTGAGAGTCTCTCCATCGTCATCATTATGAGAGTCTCTCCTTCATCGTTGTGAGAGTCTCCATCATCATTGCGAGAGTCTCTCCTTCATCATCTTCAGTCTCCTGCATCATCGTGAGAGTCTCCTGCATCATAGTCTTAAGTCTCCTGCACCATTGTGAGTCTCTCCTTCATCGTTGTGAGAGTCTCTCCATCATCATTGTGAGTGTTCTTCATAATTGTGAGAGTCTCCTGCATCATCGTGAAAGTCTCCTGCATCATTGTGAGAGTCTCCTGCATCATCGTGAAAGTCTCCTGCATCATCGTGAGAGTCTCCTGCATCATTGTGAGAGAGTCTCCTGCATCATTTTGAGAGTCTCCTGCATCATCGTGAGAGTCTCCTGCATCATTTTGAGAGTCTCCTGAATCATTTTGAGAGTCTCCTGCATCATTTTGAGAGTCTCCTGCATCATCGTGAGAGTCTCCTGCATCATCGTGAAAGTCTCCTGCATCATTGTGAGAGTCTCCTGCATCATTGTGAGAGAGTCTCCTGCATCATTGTGAGAGTCTCCTGCATCATCGTGAGAGTCTCCTGCATCATTGTGAGAGTCTCCTGCATCATTGTGAGAGTCTCACTGCATCATTGTGAGAGTCTCCTGCATCATTGTGAGAGAGTCTCCTGCATCATCGTGAGAGTCTCCTGCATCATTGTGAGAGTCTCCTGCATCATTTTGAGAGTCTCCTGCATCATTGTGAGAGAGTCCCTGCATCATTGTGAGAGAGTCCCTGCATCATTGTGAGAGAGTCTCCTGCATCATTGTGAGAGTCTCCTGCATCATTGTGAGAGTCTCCTGCATCATTGTGAGAGTCTCCTGCATCATCGTGAGAGTCTCCTGCATCATTGTGAGAGTCTCCTGCATCATTGTGAGAGTCTCCTGCATCATTGTGAGAGAGTCTCCTGCATCATTTTGAGAGTCTCCTGCATCATCGTGAGAGTCTCCTGCATCATTGTGAGAGAGTCTCCTGCATCATCGTGAGAGTCTCCTGAATCACCGTGAGAGTCTCTCCTCCATCAGTGCGCCCATTTACACAGTCTAAACTCTATATAATTGCACTGCAGACAAACTGAGGAAATCTTGGTCACCACAGAGGTTCGCTACGCCGGCCAGCCGCTGGCCATAGTGCTCGCCAAAAGTCAGCGAGCTGCTGACAGAGCCGCCGCCCTGGTCACGGTTGACCTTGAACAGACTGGCGAGCCAATCACTAGCGTTGCTGAAGCTGTTGCCAAGGCCTCGGTTGTCATGGAGCCGCCCGTGGAGACTGTTGGCTCCGAGGATGTGGCGAAAGAGTTGGATAGTCAGCCTTGCCGGATTGAAGGCCAAATCGTTGTTAATGAGCAGGTTGGCTTTTCTCATTCTTTTTGGTTTTATAGAGCCTTATAATTGCTAGGAATCGCCATTCACCGGCCTTAGAATCGCCATTCACCAGCCTTAGGAATCGCCTTTCACTAACTCTTGAAAAATCGCCATTCACCACCTTTAAGAATTTCCATTCACCACTTTAAGAATCGCCATTCACCACTCTAAGAATCGCCATTCACCACTTTAAGAATCGCCATTCACCACTTTAAGAATCGCCATTCACCACTCTAAGAATCGCCATTCACCACTTTAAGAATTTCCCATTCACCACTCTAAGAATCGCCCAATCACCTTTCTTAGAATCGCCCATTCACCACTTTAAGAATCGCCATTCACCACTCTAAGAATCGCCCAATCACCTTTCTTAGAATCGCCCATTCACCACTTTAAGAATCGCCATTCACCACTCTAAGAATCACCATTCACAACTCTAAGAATCGCCATTCACCACATTTAAAAATCCCCATTTACCACCTCTAAGAATTGCCATTCACTACCTTTAAGAATTGCCATTCACCACCTTAAGAAACACCATTGACTAACCTAAAAAATCGCCATTTACCACCCTAAGAATCGCCATTCACATTCCTGAGGATAGCTCGTTCACCATCTTAAGAATCGTCCATTCACCACCTCTAAGAATCGCCATTTACTACCTTCAGAATAAGAATCGCCATTCACCATCCTAAGAATCGTTATTCACCATCCTAAGAATCGCGATTCAACACCTTAAGAATCGCCGTTCACTACAACGTGAAGCCACTCTATGGCCCAACCATTCCCAAACCGCAGGCGCACTTCTTCATGGAGTCCCTGACCGCCAGCGTGACGCCATGCGAGGAGGGCCTGCTGATCTCGGTGCCGCACCAGTGGGCGGACGCCCTGGTCATGACCCTTCGCCGCGTGCTCCGCCGTCCGGCCAACGAGCTCCGAGTTGTGACACCCCGAATCGGCGGCGGGTTCGGTGGCAAGCTGATCATGTCGGATCTGATCGCCTGCGCCACCTGTGTCGCCGCCGACATTGCCCAGCAACCGGTGCGGATGTACCTGACTCTGGCCTCCAACATGCAGCTGGCGATGAAGCGGCCCGGCATGCTGCTGCGATACAAGGGCGCCGTCAATGCTGAGGGCAAACTTAGGGCGGCTGACTGGGAGATCAATAATGAAGTTGGCTATACCGTTAATATGCAGGTGAACATTGGGGATTTTTAACTTGAGATTTAAGCAGTTTTGAACTCCATCAATTCATTTTAGGATTCCGATTCCATGAAGTTTTTGGGATTTCAGATCCCATAATGTTTTTGAGATTTCAGATTCCATACTGTTTTTGAGATTTCAGATTCCATAATGTTTTTGGGATTTCAGATTCCATAATGTTTTTGGGATTTCAGATTCCATAATGTTTTTTGGATTTCAAATCCCATGAAGTTTTTGGGATTTCAGATCCCATGAAATTTTTGTGATTTAAGTTTCCATGGAGTATCTGGGATTTCAGATCCCATGAAGTTTTTGGGATTTCCCATTCCATGAAGTTTTTGGGATTTTAGATCCCATGAAGTTGTTGGGATTTCAGATCCCATTGAAGTTTTTGGGATTTCAGATCCCATGAAGTCGTTGGGATTTCAGATCCCATTGAAGTTTTTGGGATTTCAGATCCCATGAAGTCGTTGGGATTTCAGATCCAATGAAGTCGTTGGGATTTCAGATCCCATGAAGTCGTTGGCATTTCCGATCCCATGAAGTCGTTGGGATTTCCGATCCCATGAAGTTTTTGGGATTTGCGCTGCCGTGCAATTGTTATTCTAAGAAATCTATAAACTCCGATCCCATCGTTGTGGGGATTTAAATATCTAAGGATCTTATAAGAGATTATTAGTCTTTTAAACTATTCTCGAAGCAAGCTCCCACCCCTTAAAATTCTCCCCAGACCATGATCGCAGACGAGCTCAAGCACACCTTGGACATGGGGCTACCGGTGCCCAAACTACTCCTTTCGCATCCGTCACATGCGCACGGACAAACCCGAGAGCACGTTTGTTCGCGGCCCGGGACCGGCTGTGAGCTCTCTAGCCAACCTGCTGCTCATGGACCACCTGGCATTCGAGGCCGGCATGGACCCCATTGAGTTCAAGTTCAACAATCTCTACAAGGATGGAGACGTAATGTTGCCTTGGTTGCTCATTAATTACCAGGCTTAGTCTAGGAACAAAGGATCAGTGATTCTGGGATTGGGATCAGTGATTCTCAGATTGGGATCAGTGATTCTCAGATTGGGATCAGTGATTCTCAGATTGGGATCAGTGATTCTCAGATAATGATTAGGGATTTTGAGATTGGGATCAGTGATTCTCAGATTGGGATCAGTGATTCTCAGATTGGAATCAGTGATTCTCAGATTGGAATCAGTGATTCTCAGATTGGAATCAGTGATTCTCAGATTGGAATCAGTGATTGTGAGATTGGGATCAGTGATTGTGAGATTGGGATCAGTGATTCTCAGAATGGGATCAGTGATTGTGAGATTGGGATCAGTAATTCTGAGATTGGGATCAGTGATTCTCAGATTGGGATTAGTGATTCTCAGATTGGGATCAGTGATTCTCAGATAATGATTAGGGATTTTGAGATTGGGATCAGTGATTCTCAGATTGGGATCAGAGATTCTCAGATTGGGATCAGTGATTCTCAGATTGGAATCAGTGATTCTCAGATTGAAATCAGTGATTGTGAGATTGGGATCAGTGATTGTGAGATTGGGATCAGTGATTCTCAGAATGGGATCAGTGATTGTGAGATTGGGATCAGTGATTCTCAGATTGGGATCAGTGATTCTCAGATTGGGATTAGTGATTCTCAGATTGGGATCAGTGATTCTCAGATAATGATTAAGGATTTTGAGATTGGGATCAGTGATTCTCAGATTGGGATCAGAGATTCTCAGATTGGGATAAGTGATTCTCAGATTGGAATCAGTGATTGTGAGATTGGGATCAGTGATTGTGAGATTGGGATCAGTGATTCTCAGAATGGGATCAGTGATTGTGAGATTGGGATCAGTAATTCTGAGATTGGGATCAGTGATTCTCAGATTGGGATTAGTGATTCTCAGATTGGGATCAGTGATTCTCAGATAATGATTAGGGATTTTGAGATTGGGATCAGTGATTCTCAGATTGGGATCAGAGATTCTCAGATTGGGATCAGTGATTCTCAGATTGGAATCAGTGATTCTCAGATTGAAATCAGTGATTGTGAGATTGGGATCAGTGATTGTGAGATTGGGATCAGTGATTCTCAGAATGGGATCAGTGATTGTGAGATTGGGATCAGTGATTCTCAGATTGGGATCAGTGATTCTCAGATTGGGATTAGTGATTCTCAGATTGGGATCAGTGATTCTCAGATAATGATTAAGGATTTTGAGATTGGGATCAGTGATTCACAGATTGGGATCAGAGATTCTCAGATTGGGATAAGTGATTCTCAGATTGGAATCAGTGATTGTGAGATTGGGATCAGTGATTGTGAGATTGGGATCAGTGATTCTCAGAATGGGATCAGTGATTGTGAGATTGGGATCAGTGATTCTCAGATCGGGATCAGAGAATAACTCTTAAGACACAAAATCAACGAAACTACTAATCTGAAAACTTCTAAACCAAAAGCTTACTAATCTTGCCTTCCAGTTCGACATCCTGGGCAACAAACGGGAGGGCGACAATTTCCAGCGGATGTGGAGCGAGCTGCTGCAGCTGGCCGATATTGAAGCCAGGCGAAAGGAAATTGAAGAATTTAATAAGGTGAAAGAGCTGGTGTTGTGTCTATTGTTGGGTATTATCTATTCTGTGTCTATTGTTGTTTATCTGTTGTTGCACTCCTTTTATACCGAATGCCACTTCTATTATACAGAATGTCACTCCAGTTATACAGAATGTCACTCCTGTTATAAATAATGTCACTCCTGTTATACAAATGTCACTCCTGTTGTAAGTAATATCACTCCTGTTGTACAGAATATCACTCCTATTATACAAAATGTCACTCCTGTTATACAGAATGTCACTCCTGTTATACAGAATGTCACTCCTATTATACAGAATGTCACTCCTATTATACAGAATGCCACTACTGTTATACAGAATGTCACTCCAGTTATACAGAATGTCACTCCTGTTATACAGAATGTCACTCCTGTTATACAGAATGTCACTCCTGTTATACAGAATGTCACTCCTATTATACAGAATGTCACTCCTATTATACAGAATGCCACTACTGTTATACAGAATGTCACTCCAGTTATACAGAATGTCACTCCTGTTATACAGAATGTCACTCCTGTTATACAGAATGTCACTCCTGTTATACAGAATGCCACTACTGTTATACAGAATGTCACTCCTGTTGTACAGAATGTCACTCCTTGCTCACCCCAGGCCAACACATTTCGCAAGCGCGGCCTGGACATGACTGCTGTGTCCTATCAGATCGGCTACGATCGCGGGCGGCCCTCGCAGGTGTACCTGACTGTCCAGGGCTCCGACGGCAGCGTCACCCTGACCCACAGCGGTGCCGAGATGGGTCAGGGCCTCGGGGTCAAGTGCGCCCAAGCTGTAGCCGCCAAGCTCAATATCGACCTGACTCTGATCAAACTCAAGCCCACGGATAGTCACGTGACGCCTAATAATGACGTCACCGGGGGCAGCTCGACTAGCGAGTGGAACTGCCAGGCAGCGGTGAACGCCGCGGAGCAGATCAACCAGCGGCTGGAGACGCTCAGGGCTGCCAATCCACAGGACTCTTGGCCGGCTCTGGTGGGCAAGGCTGTGTCCGCCGGGATCTGCTTGGCCGCAATGGGAGTGTGAGGATTTTGGGGTTGGGATTTTAGATTGTGGGATTGGGATTTTAGATTGTGGGATTGGGATTCTAAATTGTGGGATTGGGATTCTAGATTGTGGGATTGGGATTCTAGATTGTGGGATTGGGATTCTAGATTGTGGGATTGGGATTTTAGATTGTGGGATTGGGATTTTAGATTGTGGGATTGGGATTTTAGATTGTGGGATTGGGATTCTAAATTGTGGGATTGGGATTCTAGATTGTGGGATTGGGATTCTAGATTGTGGGATTGGGATTCTAGATTGTGGGGTTGGGATTTTAGATTGTGGGATTGGGATTCTAGATTTTAGGATTGGGATTCTAGATTTTAGGATTGGGATTCTAGATTTTAGGATTGGGATTCTAGATTTTAGGATTGGGATTCTAGATTTTAGGATTGGGATTCTAGATTTTAGGATTGGGATTCTAGATTTTAGGATTGGGATTCTAGATTTTAGGATTAGGATTCTAGATTTTGGGGTTGGAATTTCAAATTGTGGGATTGGGACTTTAGACTTTGGTTCGGAATTTTAGATTGTGGGATTGGGATTCCACAATCTCAATTCTATATAGAGATTTTATATCACCTAGCTTAATGGAGTCAACTGGTTCAGAGATGTTGAACTTGAAATCTCAAACCAACCCTGTCGCAGGTTCACGGCAGACAACGCCGGTCGCAAGGCCGGTCGCTACTGCAGCACCGGGGTCGGCGCCGTGGAAGCCGAGGTCGACGTCCTCACGGGCCTCTACGAGATCCGCCGAGTGGACATCACCATGGACGTGGGCCGGTCCATCAACCCAGGGGTGGACATTGGCCAGATTGAAGGCGCCTTCGTCATGGGCATGGGCTACTACCTGATGGAGCGGACCGTCTATGATGCCGATTCTGGGCGGAACCTCACCGACTCCACCTGGGAGTACAAGGTGCCGCAGGCGGCCGATACGCCTAGGGATTTCCGGGTGCACATTTTGAAGGTGAATAGGCTTGTGCTGTGTCGGGATTTCTATATCTTATTCCAAAACTCCAAGATCCCCAATCTCAAAACGCAGAGATCTTCCGATTCCAAAAGTGAAATATCCCAAATCCCAAAAATGAAATATCCCAAATCCCAAAACTCAAAGATCCCCAATCAACCAATCAACTGAAAGATCCTAAATCCCCAAACTGAAATATCCTAATCCAAAAACTCAAAAATCCCCAATCACAAAACTGAAATATCCCCAATCCTGAAGCTCAAAGATCCCCAATCCCGAAACTCAAAGATCCCAATCTCAAAACTAAACCAAAACTGAAATATCCCCAATCCCAAGACTCAGATCCCACCCACCAATGCTTTCCCCAGAGCACCAGCAACCCGGCAGCCGCCATGAGCACGAAGGCCATCGGCGAGCCGCCGATCTGCCTGGCGCCGTTGTGCGTCACAGCCATCAAGCGCGCCGTGGAGGCCTATCGTGAGGCCCGGGGCAAGCCGAGGCGCCATCTGACGTTCGACATGCCGCTGACGCCCGAGCGGGTGCTCATGCTGTGCGAGACCTCCGAGCAGGACCGACTCGTGGCTCGAGAAACCTGATTGATTTGATTTGACAACTGATCCTGACATACTGACAACTGATCCTGACATACTGACAACTGATCCTGACACTACTGACAACTGATCCTGACACTTCTGACAACTGATCCTGACACTTCTGACAACTGATCCTGATATACTGACAACTGATCCTGACATGCTGACAACTGATCCTGACATGCTGACAACTGATCCTGACACTACTGACAACTGATCCTGACAAATCCCTATTCCTGACATTAGTTTTCTTCATACCATTTATTCTGGTGACCGGTTTTCTCGCAACTTCGATGCTTTTCTTTAAATTAGAAATATTTACAATAGTAACTTTATAAATCATAAATATCAACATCTAACGAGACCAATGCTAGCGTTCGAGCACGAATTATCTATCTATGAATATTTTAAAAACGTAAGAAATATTTGTTTCTTTATTATTCTGTTCTGTTACCCTAATTGTTCAAAAAATATACGTTCATAAAAGTCAATACAAGGCTTAATCTACTAAATTCAGATATTCCTTGTCTGACGCGAATTGTACCTGAAAAAAGTCGCTGTTCGAGGGAACTGGGGACAATTTGACCAGCTAATTTTCATGCACCGTGTCTGCTCTGTGTCTATCCGCTGTGTCTCACCCTCTCTCACCCTCTATCCGCTGTGTCTCACCCTCTATCCGCTGTGTCTCACCCTCTCTCCGCTGTGTCTCGCCCTCTTATCTGATGCGGCTCACCCTCTATCCGCTGTGGCTCACCCTCTATCCGCTGTGTCTCACCCTCTATCCGCTGTGTCTCACCCTCTATCCGCTGTGGCTCACCCTCTATCCGCTGTGGCTCACCCTCTATCCGCTGTGTCTCACCCTCTATCCGCTGTGTCTCACCCTCTATCCGCTGTGGCTCACCCTCTCTCCGCTGTGTCTCACCCTCTATTCACTGTGTCTCACCCTCTATCCGCTGTGTCTCACCCTCTATTCACTGTGTCTCACCCTCTATCCGCTGTGGCTCACCCTCTATCCGCTGTGTCTCACCCTCTATCCGCTGTGTCTCACCCTCTATCCGCTGTGTCTCACCCTCTTATCTGATGTGGCTCACCCTCTATCCGCTGTGTCTCACCCTCTCTCCGCTATGTCTCACCCTCTATCCGCTGTGTCTCACCCTCTCTCCGCTGTGTCTCACCCTCTATCCGCTGTGTCTCACCCTCTATCCGCTGTGTCTCACCCTCTATCCGCTGTGTCTCACCCTCTATCAGCTGTGTCTCACCCTCTATCCGTTGTGTCTCACCCCTCTCTCCGCTGTGTCTCACCCTATATCAGCTGTGTCTCACCCCTCTATCAGCTGTGTCTCACCCTCCTATCTGATGTGGCTCACCTTCTATCCGCTGTGTCTCACCCTCTATCCGCTGTGTCTCACCCTCTATCCGCTGTGTCTCACCCTCTATCCGCTGTGTCTCACCCTCTATCCGCTGTGTCTCACCTTCTATCCGCTGTGTCTCACCCTCTATCCGCTGTCTCACCCTCTATCCGCTGTGTCTCACCCTCTATCCGCTGTCTTCCCTACAGTATTGCAAACCGCGTATTTAACAATAAACATTAAAAAGCTTTAATTGTCAAACTTACAATCAGAGTTTTTAATTACCAAAATCTTACATGATCGCATTTTTTGAAGCTAGGAATTCGAAAACTAGATACTATATTATTTATATTAACTTCTGCCTATTTAAATAACGGCCTAAAAGATAAAAATTTTGAGCAGAGACTTACGAGTAATTAATGACGCCAATACAAATTGATGTAATGCGTTTTACATCGTTATTCGTTACTAATTCGTTAGTAGTCATTGTGCTGTCTTGACCGGGTGCCCTTGAATTTAGTAACGCAATGGTGCAGCTTAAGGATATCCCATTTAAATTACTATAATATATAATGTTACACTATACACCTATTATTTACGAGTATATGGGTGATTTCAATATTACTATATGCATCAAATTAAGAATTTTCGCCGATCGGGAGGCGAATCGCAAGTGTAGATGTTTTATTCTGACAATGGTAATAATACAAGCTGTACGTGCAGAAACACACAAACCCGTACACATATTGGTGTTACAATAGGAAGCAAGCAATTGAAGTAAGGGTTGTGATGATTAAAAGTAAAGTCAAAAGCAATATTTAGCATGGGCTCAATGCTGTTGCTATATATAGAATTTTATTTACTTCATTTTTTTACAAAATTTTCTATTGTGGGTTCACTATGTAAGAGTGAAGCTGCAGAACAATAGAAAATTGTATTTGAGTACAAATCTGAAGTTGAGAAGCAGCCTGAAATGAAGACCTCCGCGTCGTTGCGGTAGCCGCGAGCCACCAGGCGGAGTTCTGCAGGCGAGCACGCGGAGGATGGTCGGAATGACCATAGCAGAGAACTCCGTCCTCGACAATTAGAGCATTCCGGGCCGCTTTGAACGGTCTCTCAGCTGGGGAGCTGCTCGACCATATTTGTTGGTGACGACTCGCTTTGTGACATCCATCAGCAGCCTCTCCCTCTGGGTTTCGGCCTTGAGCTCCTGCCATGGGATTACAGCCTCTGCTGTCCGGTGGATAACGCTGTCGAGCTGCTGCTCTGCACCCTGGTTCTCGAAGCTGTCACCATTAAAGTCTAGCCGTTACAGCGCATCGTCATGCGGGATTGACTCGCCCTTCGTGTAGACGATATGGTAGTCGAAAGTCATTAGTTTTATGGCCCACTGAAGCAGCCTGGCGTTTGCGACTTTCGGCATTTGGCGTCTCGGAGCCAAAGCTGAACTCCAGCGGGCGGTGATCGGTTCTTAGAGTAAATCAAGATCCCAGCAGGAACAAGGATAACTAAAGTAGTCTTTGAGCATGAATTACTTGGCACGCTTCAGGACCCAGACGACTTGCGAGTGCCTCTCTTGCTATGTTTGAGTAGCGCGCCCGATCGATGGTGCTCAGTCGCCTGCTGAAATACATTATTGGGTGACCATCTTGTGACGGAATCTGACGAGCGTCGTTTCCTTGCGCTTGTTGTACGGCTTGATGGAGAATGTCCTTGATCAGCGAGAATGTTGCTTGCGAAGCAGGACCCCCGTTGAACTCAGCTGCTCGGGCGCCCAGCTGATTGAGCGGCTCGACGATATCAAAGTAGCTCCTGATGAACCGCTCAAATAATTTCGCGAGTCCTAGGAAAGATTCTAACTGCTTCGTGTCCTTGAGTGGTTTTACCGAGCAGATTTTCACCACCAGGTCCGGGTCCGGCGTGATTCCGGCGGCGCTAATCTTGTAGCCAAGGAACGAAAGGGGGTGTCAACTTAAGGCTCTAGAATGGAACCCAAAGAAAGGCTCCAGACCAAACCGACTGGAATCGATAACTGGTCGGACCAGGTGACTAGAATCGCCGAGACATCCCATCCGGGTCCCTTTCCTTGGGGTCCCAGGGGATAAAGGGGGTAAAATGGGGATCTCTTGTCAACTTAAGGCTCTAGAATGGAACCCAAAGAAAGGCTCCAGACCAAACCGACTGGAATCGATAACTGGTCGGACCAGGTGACTAGAATCGCCGAGACATCCCATCCGGGTCCCTTTCCTTGGGGTCCCAGGGGATAAAGGGGGTAAAATGGGGATCTCTTGTCAACTTAAGGCTCTAGAATGGAACCTAAAGAAAGGCTCCAGACCAAACCGACTGGAATCGATAACTGGTCGGACCAGGTGACTAGAATCGCCGAGACATCCCATCCGGTCTCTTCCTTTGGGTCGTTACGACAGTTGCTAGCTGCACAGTTGGTGTTAGCTCATGGGATGTGCTTTGGTGCCGTAAAAGTAGCGTAGAGACCGCCTAGAGTTAACGGTGCGGTTGAAAACTTCTGCAAAGAGATGCTGAAGATACGATTATCCGGAACCTGAAGATACGATTATCCGGAACTCCTATGGGAAGCTCCTCCGTGCTAGTCAGGCAACTACCTCACGTACGAGTGTAAATTCGCTTAGGCAATGACGCTGCAGCTGCAACTCTGGCAGAATGCACTGTAGCAACTCGTTCATACAGTGTTGCTGTCTTGGTGCACTGCTGCGGATAGCTTCGACAAGTTGATCTACGCTTGCTGGTCCAGTCGCCATAGACGTCATCAGGTTGGTCATTGCAGTATTCACTGCCCCACCTCTGACCGGCTGAAAGAGCTGGACTTTGCTGCTGATGCAGTGAAGCAGTGCAACAACAATTGCGTTGCACTGCTGACCATGGTTTTGAAGATCAAAGAGTCTTGAAGACTGAGGCTTGGATCGTGAGCTGCTGCTGGCTGACTGAAACTCCTCTTGCTGGCCGCTAGACTGTTGCTCAGTAGGCTTTCGCTGCTGTGGCAAAGCATTTTCTCTGGCATAAAGAATGGCAACAAGGCCGCGTAGAAGAGCGGAATCAACAAAGCGAAGGCTAACACCAGACCTTCGATAGCTATCTTGGTGGTAAGCGTAGCAGCCCAGGAGCTTGAGCACTGCCATTACACGACTTCCAGCTTTTGCAGACGAGTAGCAGCCATGAAAAAGTTGCAATCCTGGATCTCTAAAACCAAAGCGATTTTCCGCTGCTGTGTCACACACTCTGAGAATCACGCGGTAGGATTCCGAATTGTGGCGCTAGAAAACGACAGCTAGAAAAATCCAAGACGGATGCCACCAGTAGTAATTAAAAATTACACAGAGAGCCGTTTTTTCCATTACGAATCAATGGGTAAGTAAGGTACCGAACCAACCGCTAGTGCTTTCTACAGAAATTGCAACTATTCTATCCACATTTCCATTCACAAAGAACGAAAGAAAAGATCTTTTTCATCAACCAACAACCTCTCAACAGAAACACGATCTCTATCCGATGTATAGGCTAGGCAGGATAGCTGCGTTAGAAGAATCGAGGCAAGCAAATAAGTGTCGCAAGCCCGAGTTCCTTCCTAGACAATTTCATGCGAACGCTTACCACACACATCGAAGAGAGGGGCACGACTATAGCTGCGAGGAAAACGCAGACAAAAGCTTGAAAACCGAGAGCGAAAAGCCGAACGTTCACCCCCCCCCTCGCGAGAGTATGTACATCAAACCCAAATTTGAGGGGTGGGGTGTTGGGAGACGTGGCCTACGTTAGAAATCGGATTCCAACTGGACTAGTTCGCGCAAATGGGCTGCCTTCTTTACAAGAATGCCGAAGCCACGGAGCGCAAGTGCGCAACGCTAGGGCCATCGAGACCGAGAGCCTGCAATCCAGCCAGGAAAAAACAAGCGAAGCTCTTAAGTCCGTAGCCATTGCCTTTGACCGCACCGAGTCGTCAATCGCGCTATTAAGAAAGCCTGCTATACTGCAGCCATACTGATCTATAAATTTGTTAAGTTTTCGAGATGCCACAAGTAAGATACTCGTACTTTAAAGAAAATATGTCCAATTTTTAATTCCAAACTTATTCTTGAATTTTGCGTCAAAAATCCAGGAGCGGTACCGACTCGCCGGTCATTCGGTACATTCGGTTTATTTTAGCTATAAAAGAAATATACAAGAAACTAAAAAAACAGCGTACGTACAACAGTTGTTATTCAAAGCATACTCTACTAAATTACATCAATAGTCCAAAGTTTTAAGTATCGATTCAAACCTCAGCTTTTCTTCACTTAATTGTCCATCGTCAAATCAAAGTATTCCACCGACTTTATCTGAGCACTTCCTCCCTCGTGGATATTCAAAGCGATAGCCGTTACTCCCGATCTGAACTATCTCCACACGAACATGTCCTTGTTTAAGGCATCCGATCGTGCATTCGTAGCCTGGTGGGGGTGTTAAATACCCCGTTTCTTCTTGCTGCAAGAAGTAGAAAGGCAGGACGTTACTGCAAGATCTTTTAAAGATTGTTTTGTTAAACACAAAGTCAAATATCTGCTTACCTTCTTTGACATATCGCTCTGCTAACGCTTTTCTTTCTTTCGACTTGTCCATTGCTACTATTGTTATTCAAAAAAATATTTTTCAAGAACGCGGCAAAGTTGGAATTGTTGGACTCCATCTCTTCTCCTTTTATATACAAATTGTTTACACAGTGCCAGGGAATCCTCTTTGGTTGCTTCGCTTCCCCAGGAAGCGACACTCACTCTGGCCACCCCCTCCGCTGTACAAGGTTAAGTCTCGTTTTTCGAGCTGTGTGGGAAGAAGGGTCCAGTCCACAGACCACTAAGTATAACTAGACTGCGCATGTGGGGCAAGAAATGTGTGCCTCTTTCCAAGTAGGAAAAATGGCACCCCAGCTCCCACCCCCTCACGATCGATATTTTTGGCGTCCCTTCCCTTCCTACCCCTTGCAGTCATTGGGCCCGCTGTATTAATTGTTGTCTTTTGCCATGGAACACGGATTGCTAACCATTTAACCAACTTTATGTGCAACTAGCAATTTAACAGTTTAAATTCAGTATTACTCGTATTTTACGATTTATTTATTAAAAACTAAAAAAACCGTACAAAAACGCTGGCAGACAAAATAAGACTCTTCGAGCTGATAGCATAGAAGCAATAATAAAAGTAGATGAATAGCTCACCTGGTTCCGAATAGACTATAAATTAAGAAATATCGCTGCTCGAAGTAGTATCTGCCTCCTTCCGGGTCTTCTACCTGCGCGAAAAAGTTCTTTAGCTTTAGCCTAGTTTTTTCATTCTGATATTTATGAAGAGCATGGCCATGACTCGAATTAAATGGAGCTTGTGCGACTCGATGCAGTGCTGCTCGCGGATGCCGAATTCGAGTCAAGCTCAGGGAACAGAACAGCTACGTCACTGGAGAATTGGCTGTTATAGCTGACACGTCGAATAACAGACTCAGCACTGAGCAGCACACGGAAGACATCGCTGCTGGGAAAAATCAAGCCGCCAGTTCCTTCCTTCTTCAAAACATTCTTCAAGGCAACAAGTGAGCAAGGGGCACGAAAAGCTGGTGGCGTCTCGGAGCTGGCAGTCAGAGCTGACCTGCACAGAGCACATTCGACAACTTTCAACATGCTTTGCACAACTGCTCCGGCAATATAGTACACAATAGACTGGAAAATCTCACAATTAGATGCATTCATACAGTGTCTCACCCTCTCTCCGCTGTGTCTCACCCTCTAACCGCTGTGTCTCACCCTCTATTCACTGTGTCTCACCCTCTATTCACTGTGTCTCATCCTCTATCCACTGTGTCTCACCCTCTATCCGCTGTGTCTCACCCCTTATCCACTGTGTCTGACCCTCTATCCACTGTGTCTCACCCTCTATCCACTGTGTCTCACCCTCTATTCACTGTGTCTCACCCTCTATCCACTGTGTCTCACCCTCTATCCACTGTGTCTCACCCTCTATCCACTGTGTCTCACCCTCTATCCACTGTGTCTCACCCTCTATCCACTGTGTCTCACCCTCTATTTGCTGTGTCTCACACTCCTATAAAGTTTTCCTACTGCTTTGTCGCACCTCCAATCATGCCCGTGTATGCTTCCACAGTTTTGCAATCGTTTTAAAAACAGATTAAATAAAAGCGGCACCCGGTCAAAGTAAGTTTCCTCTAGTAATTTGAGAAGTATTTAATTTCATTAAGTATATTTTTCATAATATTATTTTGCAATGAAATTTTCACAACAGCATTATAACAGCATTAGTAACATTTAATAATCTTATTCTAACATACGGAAAAAACTACAGTAAATAAACCAAACACTAGAGCCAAAATCCAAATTTGAAACTGTTCAATATTACTTCTCAACTCCGTTCACTGTCACGACTATGTTTCGAGAACCTGCGATGGGGCAAATTGGGGTTGATAACGCGAGTGTTGCGAGCAGTATGACACCAAAAAGTAACAGTCAGACTGAAGCTGAAAGTTTCATTAACAATCAATCCCAAAACTCAAAGATCCCCAATCCCAAAACTGAAAGATCCCTAATCACAAAACTAAAAGATCCCTAATCCCAAAACTCAAAGATCCCCAATCCCAAAACTCAAAGATCCCCAATCCCAAAACTCAAAGATCCCCAATCCCAAAACTCAAAGATCCCTAATCCCAAAACTAAAAGATCCCTAATCCCAAAACTCAAAGATCCCCAATCCCAAAACTGAAAGATCCCCAAATCCCAAAACTCAACGATCATGATTCCAAAACAGAAAGATCCCAATGCTAACTTATTGATACCAATCCTAAAACTCAAAGATCTCCGATTCCAAAAATCAAAGATACCAAAGATCCCAGTGAAAAGCAGATTAGCGAGGCCAGACACAAAGCAGACTCACTTTTATGATTCCTGTGCTCGCACAACCAAATACCCTGCCAGGTGCCCAGGCACATCTGGCCATTGCTGATGGGTATGGTGAGGCTGCAGCCAAGGATGGCAGCTTTGGCGTGCGCGGGCATGTCGTCGGGGCCTTCGCACGAGTGCTGATAGCGCTGGTCCTGGAGCGAATGAGTGCATGGGTTGATGACAGGGTCTCTAGATTAATAACAGGGTCTCTAGATTGATAACAGGGTCTCTAGATTGATAACAGGGTCTCTAGATTGATAATAGGGCCTCTAGATTGATAACACAGGATCTCTAGATTGATAACACAGGATCTCTGGATTGATAACACAGGATCTCTAGATTGATAACACAGGATATCTAGATTGATAACACAGGATCTCTAGATTGATAACACAGGATCTCTAGATTGATAACACAGGATCTCTAGATTGATAACACAGGATATCTAGATTGATAACACAGGATCTCTAGATTGATAACACATGATCTCTAGATTGATAATAGGGCCTCTAGATTGATAACACAGGATCTCTAGATTGATAATAGGGCCTCTAGATTGATAACACAGGATCTCTAGATTGATAATAGGGCCTCTAGATTGATAACAGGGTCTCTAGATTGATAACAGGGTCTCTAGATTGATAACAGGGTCTCTAGATTGATAACAGGGTCTCTAGATTGATAACAGGGTCTCTAGATTGATAATAGGGCCTCTAGATTGATAACACAGGATCTCTAGATTGCTAACAGGGTCTCCAAATTGATAACACAGGATCTCTAGATTGATAACACAGGATCTCTAGATTGATAACGGAATCGCTAGATTGCTAACAGGGTCTCCAAATTGATAACACAGGATCTCTAGATTGATAACACAGGATCTCTAGATTGATAACGGAATCGCTAGATTGCTAACAGGGTCTCCAAATTGATAACACAGGATCTCTAGATTGATAACACAGGATCTCTAGATTGATAACACAGGGTCTCCAAATTGATAACACAGGATCTCTAGATTGATAACACAGGATCTCCAGATTGATAACACAGGATCTCTAGATTGATAACACAGGATCTCTAGATTGATAACACAGGATCTCCAAATTGATAACACAGGATCTCCAAATTGATAACACAGGATCTCTAGATTGATAACACAGGATCTCTAGATTGATAACACAGGATCTCCAAATTGATAACACAGGATCTCCAAATTGATAACACAGGATCTCTAGATTGATAACACAGGATCTCCAAATTGATAACACAGGATCTCCAAATTGATAACACAGGATCTCTAGATTGATAACACAAGATCTCTAGATTGATAACACAGGATCTCCAGATTGATAACACAGGATCTCTAGATTGATAACACAGGATCTCTAGATTGATAACACAGGATCTCCAAATTGATAACACAGGATCTCTAGATTGATAACGGAATCGCTAGATTGCTAACAGGATCTCCAAATTGATAACACAGGATCTCTAGATTGATAACACAGGATCTCCAAATTGATAACACAGGATCTCCAAATTGATAACACAGGATCTCTAGATTGATAACACAAGATCTCTAGATTGATAACACAGGATCTCTAGATTGATAACACAGGATCTCTAGATTGATAACACAGGATCTCTAGATTGATAACACAGGATCTCTAGATTGATAACACAGGATCTCTAGATTGATAACGGAATCGCTAGATTGCTAACAGGGTCTCCAAATTGATAACACAGGATCTCTAGATTGATAACACAGGGTCTCCAAATTGATAACACAGGGTCTCCAAATTGATAACACAGGGTCTCCAAATTGATAACACAGGATCTCTAGATTGATAACACAGGGTCTCCAAATTGATAACACAGGATCTCTAGATTGATAACACAGGGTCTCCAAATTGATAACACAGGATCTCCAAATTGATAACACAGGATCTCTAGATTGATAACACAGGGTCTCCAAATTGATAACACAGGGTCTCCAGATTGATAACACAGGATCTCTAGATTGATAACACAGGGTCTCCAAATTGATAACACAGGGTCTCCAGATTGATAACACAGGGTCTCCAAATTGATAACACAGGGTCTCCAAATTGATAACACAGGGTCTCCAAATTGATAACACAGGGTCTCCAAATTGATAACACAGGGTCTCCAAATTGATAACACAGGGTCTCCAGATTGATAACACAGGATCTCTAGATTGATAACACAGGATCTCCAGATTGATAACACAGGATCTCTAGATTGATAACAGGGTCTCTAGATTGATAACACAGGATCTCTAGATTGATAACAGGGTCTCCAAATTGATAACACAGGGTCTCCAAATTGATAACACAGGGTCTCCAAATTGATAACACAGGGTCTCCAAATTGATAACAGGGTCTCCAAATTGATAACACAGGGTCTCCAAATTGATAACACAGGGTCTCCAAATTGATAACACAGGATCTCTAGATTGATAACACAGGATCTCTAGATTGATAACACAGGATCTCCAGATTGATAACACAGGATCTCTAGATTGATAACACAGGATCTCCAGATTGATAACACAGGGTCTCCAAATTGATAACACAGGGTCTCCAAATTAATAACACAGGATCTCTAGATTGATAACACAGGATCTCCAGATTGATAACACAGGATCTCTAGATTGATAACAGGGTCTCTAGATTGATAACACAGGATCTCTAGATTGATAACAGGGTCTCTAGATTGATAACACAGGGTCTCCAAATTGATAACACAGGATCTCCAAATTGATAACACAGGATCTCCAAATTGATAACACAGGATCTCCAAATTGATAACACAGGATCTCCAAATTGATAACACAGGATCTCCAAATTGATAACACAGAATCTCTAGATTGATAACACAGGATCTCTGGATTGATAACACAGGGTCTCCAAATTGATAACACAGGGTCTCTAGATTGATAACACAGGGTCTCCAAATTGATAACACAGGGTCTCCAAATTGATAACACAGGGTCTCTAGATTGATAACACAGGGTCTCTAAATTGATAACACAGGATCTCTAGATTGATAACACAGGGTCTCCAAATTGATAACACAGGATCTCTAGATTGATAACAGGGTCTCTAGATTGATAACACAGGATCTCTAGATTGATAACACAGGATCTCTAGATTGATAACACAGGATCTCTAGATTGATAACGGAATCGCTAGATTGCTAACAGGGTCTCCAAATTGATAACACAGGATCTCTAGATTAATAACACAGGATCTCTAGATTGATAACACAGGATCTCTAGATTGATAACGGAATCGCTAGATTGCTAACAGGGTCTCCAAATTGATAACACAGGATCTCCAGATTGATAACACAGGATCTCTAGATTGATAACACAGGATCTCCAAATTGATAACACAGGATCTCTAGATTGATAACACAGGATCTCTAGATTGATAACACAGGATCTCCAAATTGATAACACAGGATCTCCAAATTGATAACACAGGATCTCTAGATTGATAACACAGGATCTCTAGATTGATAACACAGGATCTCTAGATTGATAACACAGGATCTCTAGATTGATAACACAGGATCTCTAGATTGATAACACAGGATCTCCAAATTGATAACACAGGATCTCTAGATTGATAACACAGGATCTCTAGATTGATAACACAGGATCTCTAGATTGATAACACAGGATCTCTAGATTGATAACACAGGATCTCTAGATTGATAACACAGGATCTCCAAATTGATAACACAGGATCTCCAAATTGATAACACAGGATCTCTAGATTGATAACACAGGATCTCCAGATTGATAACACAGGATCTCCAGATTGATAACACAGGATCTCTAGATTGATAACACAGGATCTCTAGATTGATAACACAGGATCTCCAAATTGATAACACAGGATCTCTAGATTGATAACACAGGGTCTCCAAATTGATAACACAGGATCTCCAAATTGATAACACAGGATCTCCAAATTGATAACACAGGATCTCCAAATTGATAACACAGGATCTCTAGATTGCTAACAGGGTCTCCAAATTGATAACACAGGATCTCTAGATTGCTAACAGGGTCTCCAAATTGATAACACAGGATCTCTAGATTGATAACACAGGATCTCTAGATTGCTAACAGGGTCTCCAAATTGATAACACAGGATCTCTAGATTGATAACACAGGGTCTCCAAATTGATAACACAGGATCTCTAGATTGATAACAGGGTCTCTAGATTGCTAACAGGGTCTCCAAATTAATAACACAGGATCTCTAGATTGATAACAGGGTCTCCAAATTGATAACACAGGATCTCTAGATTGCTAACAGGGTCTCCAAATTGATAACACAGGATCTCTAGATTGATAACAGGGTCTCTAGATTGCTAACAGGGTCTCCAAATTGATAACACAGGATCTCTAGATTGATAACACAGGATCTCTAGATTGATAACACAGGATCTCTAGATTGATAGCACAGGGTCTCTAGATTGCTAACACAGGATCTCTAGATTGATAACACAGGATCTCTAGATTGATAACACAGGATCTCCAGATTGATAACACAGGATCTCTAGATTGATAACACAGGGTCTCCAAATTGATAACACAGGATCTCTAGATTGATAACACAGGGTCTCTAGATTGATAACACAGGATCTCTAGATTGATAACACAGGATCTCCAGATTGATAACACAGGGTCTCTAGATTGATAACACAGGATCTCTAGATTGATAACACAGGATCTCTAGATTGATAACACAGGGTCTCCAAATTGATAACACAGGATCTCCAAATTGATAACACAGGATCTCTAGATTGATAACACAGGATCTCTAGATTGATAACACAGGATCTCCAAATTGATAACACAGGATCTCTAGATTGCTAACACAGGATCTCTAGATTGATAACACAGGATCTCTAGATTGATAACACAGGATCTCTAGATTGATAACACAGGATCTCTAGATTGATAACACAGGGTCTCTAGATTGATAACACAGGATCTCTAGATTAATAACACAGGGTCTCCAAATTGATAACACAGGATCTCTAGATTGATAACACAGGATCTCTAGATTAATAACACAGGATCTCTAGATTGATAACACAGGATCTCTAGATTGATAACACAGGATCTCTAGATTGATAACACAGGGTCTCTAGATTGATAACAGGGTCTCCAGAAAGGATTTGAAACAACTAGTTCAGTTGTAAAGAAGGAAGAGTAGAAAGCTTTTTACTTACCTCTGGTACAAGACGATTCAATATCATTTCCATATCAGTTCTAAAAGTTAGAAAATATAAAAAAATCAGGCACTATCCAACACCACAAACCAAAAGTACACAATATACTCACTTAACGGATGCATCCCAGGACTAAAATTGGAATGATGAGAAATGTACTTTAATAAACATTGACGTGTTATAGATTTTCAGTTTTCAGGAACCTCAGGCCACCAGAAGTGCATTTGGCCCCTATCTTTAAGCGTAAAAAAGATTGATTGACTTACTTCGTTCAAGCACAAACTTGCAGAGGTATGCTGAACTGAAAGTACAGCGTGAAAGTTGATAATGACAGGTCATGAAATGCTTGAAATACTTTAGTATATTGAAATAGTTTCAATATTATGAGAACGATCAACTCACGCAACAAGTTGACGGTTCCAATTTTGATTTTAGCAATCTCTGGTACAGACTTGATTAGATCCGTGATGTAGTGACAGCCTCGAGATTTGCCTGACACCTTCAGCACCGTCTGGTACCAGACTGTAGCACCGCTGACTGCGGCGGAGACTTTCGATGAGTTTGACAGAAATAGTGCCGTCTTGCTTTAGTTGCTTGTATTACTGGTATCTTTAAAACTTGTCGTTCTTAATTTTTAATATCGCTTTGTTTTAGTTTTTGTATAAAACACAGGGTCTCTGGGGGAAGTGGACTGTCAGGAGAGACTGAGAAATGTCAGGAAAGGCTTAAAGATGCGGGAAAGGCTTAGAAATGTCAGGAAAGGCTTAGAGACATCAGGAGAGGCTTAGAGATGTCAGGAGAGGCTTAGAGATGTCAGAAGAGGCTTAGAGATGTCAGGAGAGGCTCAGAGATGTCAGGAGAGACTTAGAGATGTCAGGAGAGGCTTAGAGATGTCAGGAGAGACTTAGAGATGTCAGAAATGCTTAGAGGTGTCAAGACAGGCTGAGAAACGTCAGGACAGACTTAAAAATGTCAGGAAAGGCTGAGAGGTGTCAGGAGAGGCTTATAGATAACAGGAGAGTTCTAGAGATGTCAAGAAAATCTTACAGATGTCAGGAGAGGCTTGTAATATTACCTAAATAACGCTGTAAACTGTCTTTGCGACAAAAATGATTTAATTCGAAAAAAACAGGAAACTCACAATCTCACAATATGACAACATTTATGATGATTTGGCCACACGCGATGAACTGCGCATGGCGGTGCTCCAATAATATACATCAGTAGCAGTAGCATATATATTTCAACCACATATCAATATTACAAGTAGACAAAGCTTTATTTCAAGCAGTTGAAGCAAAAATAGGGATTATACTTGTACTATTAATTTTCTGAAACACTCACGAGGCTCTAAATTAATTTAATATCTTTAATGACCCAAGCGAACTTACCAAACACCGGATACTGTATGTATTACATTCTCTGGAAGGCATATCGTATAATAATTGTACATTATTAAGATGGACCCTAAACTGCAGCAGACAATGCGTCTCGTGCTGTACATTAAACGCCCAAAACCGAAGAAGGAAGGTTGCATAACAAATATAACAAAATACACGGCAAAATAATCATGCATAGGGAAAGAGCGGAGAGACAGAGGGACATTTTGAAAGCTGAAAGAAACTCAATTAAAATCAAACACTTAAAGCTGGATAAAACAAATATTTGATTTGAAACAACATACTACTCAATATCGATTTTTATCGAGTAGTTAATAGGTATTTTTATAGCAAAATATATGCACCGAGTTTTGGCATTGAAGAGTCAACTGAATACGCATCAAGCATCAGGGAGAGGAGAGAGAGAGAAGATGGGGAGGAGAGGAGAGAGAGGAGAGATGCTCCCGCACACCTCCACCCAGTGGAAGTAGCTACAGTACTGGGTTGCTAGGGGGGGGGGCCGTAGCCCAGCGGTAGCGCAGCTGCTCTGGTGTGCCGCGACCCAGGCTCGATTCCAAGTGCAGCCACATTAATTTGGGGCTGAATTGGAATCTCGGCTTGGCTCGCTCGTGCAATTAACGGCCTTGAGAGCCAACCCCCCCCCCCCCCAAGGCGCAGTGAAGTGTACATGCCTAACAATAAATAAAGTTAGGGCCGCTGTACACTCCTGTGGAGTGTGTGCCTGCGTAACGTATCCGCGCGCTTGTATGCCTGCTCAGGGGAGTCGGCGGAATGGGCAGTAATGCCTCTCGCCGGTTGTGTGCCAATGACGCTTAAATTGCGCCAGGGTGCACACAACCCCCCTGCCTCTAATAAAAAAAACTGGGTTGCTATCACCGATATGTATCGTTAATAAGTTTATACACTCCGGAGTGAAAATTGGACTTTTTAGACTTGACAACAAAGGCTGGGGGACAATGAAATAATTAAAGATACAACAGAAAGCACGCAAAAAATTAATTTAACCGTAAAAGCCTCAAAGTCATGCAGCAGAGAAGGCACAGATACTAGAATGTTTAAATATGGTACTAGCGAAAGATGCGTTTATCTACTCCGTTTTCAGTAGCATAACTAGAATTTTTGTGTTTTTTTAAACTTGGACTTTCTATAACCAGACTCATGCAACTTGGCATACTTCAGCATATACTTCAGCAGTGTTTTCCTATTCAATTGTGTAAACTGAGCAAAAGTACTTATTCTAGAATCTGTGCAGAAAATCAACAAAGTTAGTAACAATATACATGTAGGTCACAGATCTGGTTGACTCGAATCGGTTGGCCGCAGAGCCACAACGGTGCCAGCGGCGACTGTAACGCCCCGGTCTCTGAGCATGAACTTGCCTAACTCTCTACTATTAGTATAGACGTCGAGGCATAGCGGCCGGTCCAATTGTAGTTCAACTTCGGCGCAGCAATTGCTGAGTATGTAGCGCGGATGCCGGCGCTCCAGCTGACCAGTGGATTTGTTAATCTGGGCTAGTAGGCGGATTATCGTGACCGGGACTGACACGGCTTGCTGGTGGAATATTGCTTGGTAGCCCTGGATAGATAATAGTCGGTAAAGTAATTATAAACTATAAATCACCGCTTTGTAAAAATACGTGATTTGCCAACCTCTCCGGAGGGGGGATTGGAATCTAGTCCACTATACTAAATCTTATCAATTCAGAAATACGTGATTTGCCAACCTCCCCAGAGGGGGGATTGGAATCTAGTCCACTATACTAAATCTTATCAATGCAGAAATACGTGATTTGCCAACCTCTCCGGAGGGGGGATTGGAATCTAGTCCACTATACTAAATCTTATCAATTCAGAAATACGTGATTTGCCAACCTCCCCAGAGGGGGGATTGGAATCTAGTCCACTATACTAAATCTTATCAATGCAGAAATACGTGATTTGCCAACCTCTCCGGAGGGGGGTTGGAATCTAGTCTAATATACTAAAGTTGAGTTTGTTTGTTTGTTTGTTTGCTTGTAACAGAAAATCTTGCGAACGGAATGACCGATTTTCTCCGTTTTTGCACCATTAGATGGCAAATTGTCCGGAATCGGTACACGTATTTTTAATAAGCAATCCAAATTAAAGAGGCCTCTCAATTGTCAGAAAACAGGTTTTTGCCCATCTCGCTAATGTATTTTTTCGGCAGTGAGAGCTTGCAAACGGTTTTGGCCATAGATTATAATGCTAATAGCTGTAGGCTGCTTGGTTTTTATGTAGCCCACTGCTTCCTTTCCTTCTTTCTTTTCTAAATTTGATGTTATCAAAACGATGAGAGCTAGCCTAGAGGTGAACAAACTGAACTGCTAAATGCAGCGACGATGGTTCGAATTTTCATAGAGTATAATTTTTTTAATTAAAGCTTTTCAACGTCAGGAAAACTAAAAGACTTTTTAAAAAGAAGCGTCATGTAAAAATCATAGAAGCGTCATGTAAACAATCATAGAAGCGTCATGTAAACAATCATTGAAGCGTCAATTAAAAATCATTGAAGCGTCATTTAAAAATCATAAAAGCGTTATTTAAAAAAATCATAAAAGCGTCATGTAAAAAATCGTAGAAGCGCCATGTAAACAATCATAGAAGCGTCATGTAAAAAATCATAGAAGCGTCATGTAAAAAATCATAGAAGCGTCATGTAAACAATCATAGAAGCATCATGTAAAAAATCATTGAAGCGTCATTTACAAATCATAGAAGCGTCATGTAAACAATCATATAAGCGTCATGTAAACAATCATAGAAGCGTCATGTAAACAATCATAGAAGCGTCATGTAAAAAATCATAGAAGCGTCATGTAAAAAATCATAGAAGCGTCATGTAAACAATCATAGAAGCATCATGTAAAAAATCATTGAAGCGTCATTTACAAATCATAGAAGCGTCATGTAAACAATCATAGAAGCGTCATGTAAACAATCATAGAAGCGTCACGTAAAAAATCGTAGAAGCGTCATGTAAACAATCATAGAAGCGTCATGTAAAAAGTCATAGAAGCGTCATGTAAAAAATCATAGTAGCGTCATGTAAAAAATCATAGAAGCGTCATGTAAAAAATCGTAGAAGCGCCATGTAAACAATCATATAAGCGTCATGTAAACAATCATAGAAGCGTCATTTAAAAAATTAAGAAGCATCAGGGTACAATAAAAGAAGCGTCATGTCAGACATGAAGGGTGTCATGTAAAAATTTAATGCAGCTATAATGCTGTGCTGGGGAGAAAAACTGAGACGTAAAGGCTCTCAGAGAATAACTGAGATTACGGGGGGGGGGTTCTGAGATGTCAAAGCAAAAGTCAGAAGCTACTTCAAAGTTCATGTACTTTACTCAATTTTTTATTGCATTCTTTGTTGGCTCGCCACGGGGGGGCGCTGATAGAAGAAGATTCATGTAAAAAATAAAAGTAGCACTATGTATACATAAAAGAAAAGTCTTGTCGAAGTTAAAAGATTCATTTGGGAATTGCTACAATGTCAAAGCTTGGTGGAAATTGTTATAGTGCTGTGATTCTTAAAGAAGGAATCACTAAAATGTCAAGGCTTAGGGGAGAAGAATTGCTGAGATTTCAAGGCTTTAGGTTGGGTTAAAGTTAGGTTTAGGTCAGGTGTGGGTTGAGGGTTATATTTTTATCGGGTTTCAAGGTTAACAGAATAACAGGGGATTTTTTAGATTTCAAGGTTTATGGGGGCCATCGCTGACATGTCAAGGCTTACGGGGGGAATAGCTGAGATGTCAAGGCTCACGGGGGTATAAATGAGATTTCAAGGCTAAAGTCAGAAGCTACATGAAGTTTATTGAAAACTTTTTATTACATTATTTGATGCCTCCTCAGGGGAGGGATCGCTGATAAAAAAAGCGTAATGTAAAAAATAAAAGAAGCTTCATGTCGAAGTTAAGAGATTCATTTGGGAATCCCTACGATGTCGAGGCTTGCAGGGAATCGCTATAATGCTGTAGTGCTATAATGACTCTTAGAGAGAATTACTGAAATTTCAATGCTTTAGGGTTAGGTTAGGGTTAGGGTTAGGGTTAGGGTTAGGGTAGGCTAGGGTTAGGGTTAGAAGGTTGACAGATATTTTTAGATTTCCAAGGCTTATTGGGGGCATTGCTGAGATGTCAAGGGGGGAAGTTGATATGTTAAAGCTTGTGGGGGGGGGAATTACTGGCATGTCAAGGCTTACAAGGTTTGACAGGAGATTTTTTAAGATTTCAAGGATACATGTAGCTTATTAAAAAAACGTGTATTGCATTTTTTTGGCTCCCCAACGGGGGGCGTAGATTGCTAGTCCACTATACTAAATCTTTTCAATTCAGAAATACGTGATTTGCCAACCTCTTCGGAGGGGGGGGGTTGGAATCTAGTCCACTATACTAAATCTTATCAATTCAGAAATACGTGATTTGCCAACATCTCCGGAGGGGGGATTGGAATCTAGTCCACTATACTGAATCTTATCAATTCAGAAATACGTGATTTGCCAACCTCTCCGGAGGGGGGATTGGAATCTAGTTCACTATACTAAATCTTATCAATTCAGAAATACGTGATTTGCCAACCTCTCCGGAGGGAGGATTGGAATCTAGTTCACTATACTAAATCTTATCAATTCAGAAATACGTGATTTGCCAACCTCTCCGGAGGGGGGATTGGAATCTAGTCCACTATACTAAATCTTATCAATGCAGAAATACGTGATTTGCCAACCTCTCCGGAGGGGGGATTGGATTCTAGTCCACTATACTAAATCTTATCAATTCAGAAATACGTGATTTGCCAACCTCTCCGGAGGGGGGATTGGAATCTAGTTCACTATACTAAATCTTATCAATGCAGAAATACGTGATTTGCCAACCTCTCCGGAGGGGGGATTGGAATCTAGTCCACTATACTAAATCTTATCAATGCAGAAATACGTGATTTGCCAACCTCTCCGGAGGGGGGGTTGGAATCTAGTCCACTATACTAAATCTTATCAATTCAGAAATACGTGATTTGCCAACCTCTCCGGAGGGGGGTTGGAATCTAGTCCACTATACTAAATCTTATCAATTCTGAAATACGTGATTTGCCAACCTCTCCGGAGGGGGGGTTGGAATCTAGTCCACTATACTAAATCTTATCAATTCAGAAATACGTGATTTGCCAACCTCTCCGGAGGGGGGATTGGAATCTAGTCCACTATACTAAATCTTATCAATTCAGAAATACGTGATTTGCCAACCTCTCCGGAGGGGGGATTGGAATCTAGTCCACTATACTAAATCTTATCAATGCAGAAATACGTGATTTGCCAACCTCTCCGGAGGGGGGATTGGAATCTAGTCCACTATACTAAATCTTATCAATGCAGAAATACGTGATTTGCCAACCTCTCCGGAGGGGGGGGGGTTGGAATCTAGTCCACTATACTAAATCTTATCAATTCAGAAATACGTGATTTGCCAACCTCTCCGGAGGGGGGTTGGAATCTAGTCCAGAATACTAAAATATGAAGAGAATACATTTTTCTTCTGTGAAAATCATCAAAATTGTTATCAAAAGTCATCAAAATTGTCTTTAATAAGATTCTACTATTTATCGACTTACTTTATGTCTGAAGCTTTTGTTAACCATGTATATTAAAACCTGTAAACATGTATATTAGTATAATGTATATTATATTAAGATAAGAAAACAAAGAAAAATTCACCTTAGTAACCGGCTGGCTAACATTTATCAGAAGCAGTTTAGCTCTCAGCCGATTAGTACACGGACAGGGCATGGTCACGGAGGACAGCACCGACCCGGGCCCGAAGTGAGCCGGATCGACGCCACCCCCGGAAACGCTGATAGTGCCGGAATCGCCGGCAAAGATGGCCGAACCAGCAGCCGCGGAAGCATCCTGACCGCTAGATGTCACAGCTTTAACTGTTATCCGTTGATTAGCAGGCAATAACAATAATTTATGACCTGGAGCCGCGTAGCCCGACAGTGCGTTGCCGAAGCAGGTCACCGCGCCGGAGCCGCCGGTGCCGCGACCGCCGGTGGATACCTCCGAGATGTAGAAGCGTAGCGGCTTGTCCACCGATCGGGGTGGCGGAGTTAAACGATCGATCAGGTCAACCAGTGTTGGTCCTGATGCGTACCTTTTGGGGTGGCGATTAGAAATTATGGGAAGTATTAATCATATTTGTTAATCATATCAACATAGCTTGTTCAGATTATTATTTGTCTCCAGTGCAATATGTGATTTGACTAGAAAGCAGACTACTTACTGAATCTACTGGCTCAACTTACCAAATAGATTATTCAATAGTATATACTAACTGAACTGAATCTATAAACCAGATTAACGAATACAAAACCCTGGCTACCGAATCAACAAATCAGGCTACCGAAACTACCAAGCGACTCACCAGGGACACAGTTCAGCTGACAAGGGCTTATTGAGATTGGCCCCCTCCAGGCCAGACACGGGACAATAGCTAACGCAGTCCGGCTTAAACCCAACGGATTTCAAATAGACGCCAAGTTTGTCGCGAATTTCAGCGAATCGAGTCTCGGACCATTTGGCCGTGTCCATCTTGTTGATGGCCACCACCAGCTGGCCGATGCCCAGACCCCTGGCTAGCAGGGCATGCTCTCGGGTCTGGCCGCCCTGGTCGAAGCCGCTTTCAAATTCGCCTCTGGTGGCGTTGATCACCAGCAGGGCGGCGTCCGCGGCCATGGCGCCGCTGATCATGTTCGGTATGAAGTCCTTGTGACCGGGGCAATCTAGAAGATTAACTAGCCGGTGAGGCGTGCTCAGCTGACTACGAGCGACGTCCATTGTGACGCCGCGTTGGCGCTCCTCCTCGCTTTCGTCTAGGACCCAGGCGAATTGGAAGCTGGGCTTGCCGGCTTTGCGGCACTCCTTTAATGCATTTGGCAAGGGGAAGGCGATACTAAGAGTGAGGATAATAGGGGTCTGAGTGGCTCGCCCAGCAACTGAGGATCTGGGAGGCTGGCCCAGCAACTGAGGATCTGGGAGGCTGGCCCAGCAACTGAGGATCTGGGAGGCTGGCCCAGCAACTGAGGATCTGGGAGGCTGGCCCAGCAACTGAGGATCTGGGAGGCTGGCCCAGCAACTGAGGATCTGGGAGGCTGGCCCAGCAACTGAGAATCTGGGAGGCTGGCCCAGCAACTGAGAATCTGGGAGGCTGGCCCAGCAACTGAGGATCTGGGAGGCTGGCCCAGCAACTGAGAATCTGGGAGGCTGGCCCAGCAACCGAGGATCTGGGAGTTCAGGAAGTTTCAGCCAGGAACTCAAAGACAGAAATTCTAACCACAAACTTTACATATCAAGCTCCAATACAACAGCTAGCAGTAAGAATGAGTATAATTGTCAGCCTCACCTGTTCATACCGGTGAATAACTTTCTGACTAACTGCGCCCAGCAGATACAACAAGTGGCCAATTAGCGTACTTTTACCGGCGTCCACGTGACCAATAATCACTAAATTAATCATGGCCCGGTCGCCCAAGCCAGCGCAATACCGTTTGTAGGCCTCCGCCGCCGAAGCTTCGGTCGAATCGCCGCCAGCAGAGTCAGGATCGGCGCCGTTTTTTCTAGGCGGCGCCGGGCTGGCGCTACGGGAGTTGCTGGCGCTATTAGCGGCCTGCTGCTGCTGCTGCTGCTGTTTAGTCGAGAGTAGCCGAGGCGAAGGCGAAGGGACGGATGGCGAGACGGCTACGGCGCCGGCAAAACCAACTTTGACGCTGTGCGCCGGTCCAGCCGTAGCCACGTGAAGGCGCGCCATTTGTGGCGCCGGCGCCGATTGGGGTGGCTCCTCTTTGACGTCAGGCAGAGGAGGCTGGGTGATCCGGCCGCCCGTGTCCTTGTCCCGGACAAACAGGTAAGCGCTGGCGGTGGCCGGCGACACGCCGAAGGCCGGCTCGTCTTCGAACGAGTGGCCGAACGATTCGTCTACGTCGTAGTCTTCGTCGTCGTTTAAAGCGATGTTTTTCACTCGACGACGGGACATGATGAGGCTGGCGAGGCTGAGGCTGGAAGCATGGAATAGAGCATAGTCGATGGGGTGGCTCAGAGAGACTAAAAAACGGTAGGGAAAGATGAGACTAGAGTACAAAAGGGTGAGACTAGAGAACAGGATGGTGAGACTAGAGAACACGATGGTGAGACTAGAGAACAGAAGGGTGAGACCAGAGTACAGGAGGGTGAGAACAGAGAACAGGACGGAGAGACTAGAGTATAGGAGGGTGAGACTAGAGTACAGGAGAGTGAGAACAGAGAACAGGAGAGTGAGACTAGAGAACAGGAGGGTGAGACTAGAGAACAGAAAGGTGAGACTAGAGAACAGAAAGGTGAGACTAGAGAACAGAAAGGTGAGACTAGAGAACAGAAAGGTGAGACTAGAGTACAGGAGGGTGATACTAGAGAACAGAAAGGTGAGACTAAAGAACAGGTGCGCAGGATTAAAAACACTACAAAGAGAACAATAACCAGAAATAAGATGAATATGCGCAACAGGCGCATTGGTTCCTGGAGTACTGAATCAAAGGTGGCATGACCCAGCCTAATAATACATTTTATTTGTCATTCACAATCGGTCGCTTTTGGGAGAAACAATGATCAGGGGTTTTCAAAGCTACTTATTATCGAGCCGTGCCAGAAAAGGTGGGATCATCGGAATTAGACAGGGTTTCTAAGAATCGGTAGTTTATACCGAGTTTCTAAGAATCAGGATTGGACAATGGCAGTTTCTAAGAATCGAGATTAGACAGGGTTTCTAAGAATCGGTAGTTTATACCCAGTTTCTAAGAATCAGGATAGGACAATGGCAGTTTCTAAGAATCGAGATTAGACAGGGTTTCTAAGAATTGGAATTAGACCGAGACTTAATGTTTTGGATCGCGGGACTTCAAGATTTAGGACTATAAAGGAAAAGTATGTGGCATAACCAGTCGAACAAAAATGCCAGGAAAAGCTCAGTTAAGCTGCCTTCTTGGCCGACTTCCGTCTCAGCTTAGCGGGAGGCGGCGATTCAGATTCCTCGCTGCTGGCCACATCTTCCGGTTCGTCCACTTTGGCCGAGGCACTCGCCGCTTCCGGCTGTTCAGTTGGTTCGACATCACCATCCGACGAAGGCGGTAGCCAAACAATGCAACGGGTTGGCCGACAATTCGATTGCAAATCCAGACGGTGCAACAGGTTCAGAGTGCCGGCCTTCTGGTTCAGACTGGCCAGCACTATGCAGTTGGCGTCTCTGTAATTTAGTTATTATTATATAGATTTAGATTAGTAGCATTGATAATTCGATGATTTTCCTTGTATTGCTACTGTCAGTAGTTCAGTTTGGATATAATTAAGTTAAACTTTTTATACTTTTTAAAATACAGTATAAAACAGAGATTTCTTTGCTTTTTAGTAGCAAAACTGCAAAAGCCTAAATTTCAATTTTCACTAAATTAAAATGGTTCGCCTTTTTCGGTAGGTATCTATCTATATGGATTTAAAATTAGATTGAAAACCAATAGTCATTAAAGAAAAACAGATGAAAAGTTACTTTTAGCTTTTGAAATCCTAATTAGTTTAGTTTAAACTAAAACAGCTGCTTTTAGTTCCTAAAAACCTAAACAAAAACAGCTGTTTTAGTTCCTAAAAACCTAAACTAGAACAGCTACTTTGAGTTCATAAAAACCTAAACTAAAACAGCTACTTTATTAGTTCCTAAAAACCTAAACTAAAACAACTACTTTATTAGTTCCTAAAAACCTAAACTAGAACAGCTACTTTATTAGTTCCTAAAAACCTAAACTAGAACAGCTACTTTATTAGTTCCTAAAAACCTAAACTAAAACAGCTACTTTTTTAGTTCCTAAAAAACTAAACTAAAACAACTACTTTATTAGTTCCTAAAAACCGTAACTAAAACAGCTACTTTTTTAGTTTCTAAAAACCGTAACTAAAACAGCTACTTTATTAGTTCCTAAAAACCTAAACTAAAACAGCTACTTTATTAGTTCCTAAAAACCTAAACTAAAACAACTACTTTATTAGTTCCTAAAAACCTAAACTAGAACAGCTACTTTATTAGTTCCTAAAAACCTAAACTAAAACAGCTACTTTATTAGTTCCTAAAAACCTAAACTAAAACAGCTACTTTTTTAGTTCCTAAAAACCTAAACTAGAACAGCTACTTCATTAGTTCCTAAAAACCTAAACTAAAACAGCTACTTTATTAGTTCCTAAAAACCTAAACTAAAACAGCTACTTTATTAGTTCCTAAAAACCTAAACTAAAACAGCTACTTTATTAGTTCCTAAAAACCTAAACTAGAACAGCTACTTTATTAGTTCCTAAAAACCTAAACTAAAACAGCTACTTTATTAGTTCCTAAAAACCTAAACTAAAACAGCTACTTTTTTAGTTCCTAAAAACCTAAACTAGAACAGCTACTTCATTAGTTCCTAAAAACCTAAACTAAAACAGCTACTTTATTAGTTCCTAAAAACCTAAACTAAAACAACTACTTTATTAGTTCCTAAAAACCTAAACTAAAACAGCTGCTTTTAGTTCCTAAAAACCTAAACAAAAACAGCTGTTTTAGTTCATAAAAACCTAAACTAGAACAGCTACTTTATTAGTTCCTAAAAACCTAAACTAAAACAGCTACTTTATTAGTTCCTAAAAACCTAAACTAAAACAGCTACTTTTTTAGTTCCTAAAAACCTAAACTAAAACAGCTACTTTATTAGTTCCTAAAAAACTAAACTAAAACAACTACTTTATTAGTTCATAAAAACCTAAACTAAAACAGCTACTTTTTTACTTCCTAAAAACCTAAACTAAAACAACTACTTTATTAGTTCCTAAAAACCTAAACTAAAAAAGCTACTTTATTAGTTCCTAAAAACCTAAACTAAAACAGCTACTTTTTTACTTCCTAAAAACCTAAACTAAAACAACTACTTTATTAGTTCCTAAAAACCTAAACTAAAAAAGCTACTTTATTAGTTCCTAAAAACCTAAACTAAAACAGCTACTTTATTAGTTCCTAAAAACCTAAACTAAAACAGCTACTTTTTAGCTCCTAAAAACCTTAACTAAAACATCTACTTTTAGTCCCTAGTTTTTAATTTTTAGGTACTAGAAAACCAAAACCGAAACTGGCAGCTAGCTTTGCCAGATATGCAAAAAAACACTTTAAAAATTTCTTCCCCATCATTAAACCTACCTGCCAGTACACACGGCAGCAAGCATTTGCCGGTTTTTCTGACCTTGACCAGCTGCGTCCAACCAAGCGGTCGCGTCCTTGACTCGACCGACCGCCTCCTTGAGCAGGTTGCCGTCAGCAATGCATTCTCCGCTAGTAGCTCTTAAGCAATTCAGCACACCGTCTGAGCGACCAACAAGCATCGCGGTTTTACACTTAAACGAAGGCCAATCATCTGATGATAAAAATGAATCGTTGCTAATCCTAGCACAGGTGACGGCAACTCCAACAGAGCTGCTGATTTTATTGATTTCCCAGCTGTGTTGGCACTCGCAGGTGTCGATGTTGTGCCAGTCAATTGAGTCGCTGTACACCAGAGCGAACACAGTTGAACTGCACCATAGAATTGAGTCCGGCTGACGCTTCAGCTTCAGGGCGTAGCTGAGGGGTTGAGCATGATATTGTACAGTGAGCTGCTGTTTGCTATGACAAGTTGCTGTGGCATTGAGCTTCTCAGGGGCTGCTACCCCTTCTCTACCCCAGGGTTTCTCAAGTATGGCTGCTACCCCCTCCTCTACCCCCAGGGTTTCTCAATTATGGCTGCTACCCCCTTCTCTACCCCCAGGGTTTCTCAATTATGGCTGCTACCCCTCCTCTACCCCCAGGGTTTCTCAATTATGGCTGCTACCCCTTCTCTACCCCCAGGGTTTCTCAATTATGGCTGCTACCCCTCCTCTACCCCCAGGGTTTCTCAATTATGGCTGCTACCCCTCCTCTACCCCCAGGGTTTCTCAATTATGGCTGCTACCCCTCCTCTACCCCCAGGGTTTCTCAATTATGGCTGCTACCCCCTCCTCTACCCCAGGGTTTCTCAATTATGGCTGCTACCCCTCCTCTACCCCCAGGGTTTCTCAATTATGGCTGCTACCCCTCCTCTACCCAGGGTTTCTCAATTATGGCTGCTACCCCTCCTCTACCCCAGGGTTTCTCAATTATGGCTGCTACCCCTCCTCTACCCCAGGGTTTCTCAATTATGGCTGCTACCCCTTCTCTACCCCAGGGTTTCTCAAGTATGGCTGCTACCCCTCCTCTACCCCAGGGTTTCTCAATTATGGCTGCTACCCCTTCTCTACCCCAGGGTTTCTCAATTATGGCTGCTACCCCTCCTCTACCCCAGGGTTTCTCAATTATGGCTGCTACCCCTCCTCTACCCCAGGGTTTCTCAATTATGGCTGCTACCCCTCCTCTACCCCCAGGGTTTCTCAATTATGGCTGCTACCCCTCCTCTACCCCAGGGTTTCTCAATTATGGCTGCTACCCCTCCTCTACCCCAGGGTTTCTCAATTATGGCTGCTACCCCTTCTCTACCCCAGGGTTTCTCAATTATGGCTGCTACCCCTTCTCTACCCCAGGGTTTCTCAAGTATGGCTGCTACCCCTCCTCTACCCCAGGGTTTCTCAATTATGGCTGCTACCCCTCCTCTACCCCAGGGTTTCTCAAGTATGGCTGCTACCCCTTCTCTACCCCCAGGGTTTCTCAATTATGGCTGCTACCCCTCCTCTACCCCAGGGTTTCTCAATTATGGCTGCTACCCCCTCCTCTACCCCCAGGGTTTTTCAATTATGGCTGCTACCCCCTTCTCTACCCCCAGGGTTTCTCAATTATGGCTGCTACCCCTCCTCTACCCCAGGGTTTCTCAATTATGGCTGCTACCCCTCCTCTACCCCCAGGGTTTCTCAATTATGGCTGCTACCCTCTTCTCTACCCCCAGGGTTTCTCAATTATGGCTGCTACCCCTCCTCTACCCCCAGGGTTTCTCAATTATGGCTGCTACCCCCTTCTCTACCCCCAGGGTTTCTCAATTATGGCTGCTACCCCTTCTCTACCCCAGGGTTTCTCAATTATGGCTGCTACCCCTTCTCTACCCCAGGGTTTCTCAATTATGGCTGCTACCCCTCCTCTACCCCAGGGTTTCTCAATTATGGCTGCTACCCCCTTCTCTACCCCAGGGTTTCTCAATTATGGCTGCTACCCCTTCTCTACCCCAGGGTTTCTCAATTATGGCTGCTACCCCCTTCTCTACCCCAGGGTTTCTCAATTATGGCTGCTACCCCTCCTCTACCCCCAGGGTTCCTCAATTGTGGCTGCTACCCCCTCCTCTACCCCCAGGGTTCCTCAATTATGACTGCTACCCCCTCCTCTACCCCCAGGGTTCCTCAATTATGGCTGCTACCCCCTCCTCTACCCCCAGGGTTCCTCAATTATGGCTGCTACCCCCTCCTCTACCCCCAGGGTTTTTCAATTGAATGAATGAGTGATTTTAATAAACGTGTCATACTCTATTGTTTTACATTTCCAATATAAACCTACATGTAATAAAAGTGTTTTCTATAGAATGAAGAACACATGCCAGATAAAACGAATGAATTTTAACCCAGGGTCATCAAGCTTGCGATAAACAGGAGAGCCAAGAAGATCAGAGCCCATTAGAACAGTTACAAGCTGTGTAAACATAGATAGAAAAACCCATGTTATAGAATATAGCTAGCTACTATCCGAAATGCACCTGTTTATAAATTTCTGCATCAAATTAAGATTAAACAAACTGCAAGTTCCAGTGCTAAAAAAATGTTTACTTTTAATATATAGCAAACCCAATGTCAGACCCTAGCGTCAATTTACTTTAAACTATAGAAATCTATTTTCTCACTCAACTTATCCACTAGATTCTTAGAACAGATCAAGAGCGTTTCTTAGAACAGGTCAAGGACGATTTTTAGAACAGGTCAAAGGCGAATCTTAGAACAGGTCAAGGATGATTCTTAGAACAGGTCAAGAGCGTTTCTTAGAACAGGTCAAGGACGATTTTTAGAACAGGTCAAAGGCGAATCTTAGAACAGGTCAAGGATGATTCTTAGAACAGGTCAATGACGATTCTTAGAACAGGTCAATGACGATTCTTAGAACAGGTCAAAGGCGATTCTTAGAACAGGTCAAGGGCGAATCATAGAACAGGTCAAGGGCGATTATTAGAACAGGTCAAGGGCGATTCTTAGAACAGGTCAAAGGCGATTCTTAGAACAGGTCAAAGGCGATTCTTAGAACAGGTCAAAGGCGATTCTTAGAACAGGTCAAGGGCGATTCTTAGAACAGGTAAAAGGCGATTCTTAGAACAGGTCAAGGGCGATTATTAGAACAGGTCAAGGGCGATTCTTAGAACAGGTCAAAAGAATTTGAACAGAATAACAAACCAAACAAGCCGGCACTCACGCCTGCCTTCCTCGTATGAGATTCCAGGCTCGCAGGGTGCAATCGTCCCCAATAGACAGAGCCAGCCGACCCGACTGGTGCACTCCCAGAGATCTGACGCCCTCCTTATGCCGACGCATTGTCCGAAGGCACTCCCAGCCGCGGCAAGACCAAATCGCTAAGCTCTTATCGCTGCTGCAGCTTAGCAGATGAGAATCGCCAAAGAATGCCAGATCCGTAACTCCGCCTTCGTGCTGCATCAACTGGCCCAGCTTGCGCAGGCTAGACAGATTGTACAGACTAATCTGTTCGTCTCGAGAGCCGCTGGCTAGCCGACCATTGGGAGACACAGCTAAGCAAGCTATCGCCTTCAGGTGCGCCGACGCCTCGGTGAATAGAGGCCGAAGTGTACGCGAAAGCGACGAAGATTGATCAGACGGAGTGTCTGCTGACAGATTGCTGACTGAGTAACCGGCAAGGCCACCCTCTAGGGTGCCGACCACCAGGACTGGGGCGGACTTGTCACGTGACAGCAATTTTAGGAGCAATAAAATTAGTTTAATGGGAGATAATGCACTGCTGGATAAGGAGATTGACTTAGGAACAATTTTTTGAGAACACTATGCCATTCTGAGACTGTTTTGAGAACAATATTTCATTCTGAGACTGTTTTTGAGAACAATATTTCATTCTGAGACTGTTTTTGAGAACACTATTCTATTCTGAGACTGTTTTTGAGAACACTATTCCATTCTGAGACTCAAGTGAATAAATAAACAGTAAAATAATAACAAACGCAGAACACGTTAATGAATGCCAAAACAGCTAGTAACTAAGGGATCATTATGCATATTTTGTATTTGTATAAATATTATTGGTAGAATTAATGAAAAAAACTTGATTGCACCTCAATAAGCTACTACAGACTACTAATAATGTCTCAATATCAATAGAATACCAATAGAATAAGTGTAATATATAATAAACATAAGGCTATAAATTCTAAGCAAAAAAACTCGAATGATTCCAATCGAATGTTTGGCGTAAAGAATACTAAAAAAGATTGTTTTATGAAAATATATAAAATTGTCGATATATTGTTGAAAAAAAACTTGTCTGCAAAAAATCTAGAGGCACTACTTGTAACCTAATGGAGTATATAATGAAGATTGGTAATGCGTACTGATCAAAGAGAACTACAATACCTATTGCACTCAATATCATAAAATTTATTGTAAACTGGAGATTCGTTGTTGCATATAAAAAAGGGATTGAAAACGTCTAGCAATGGCTAAAACTGCCAATAAATCACCATAAAATAGATGCGAGCCTATTCAATAATAGTATTGATATATATATGTGTATATAGTATGCACTGAATTGCTATGGCTATAAATATTATGTTGGATATACGATGGGCAGCCTTCACCAGACAGATGATTTGACAAATTGAATAGACAAACTGGAATAGGAGACAGAGACAGACAGACAGAGACAGAGTCAGACAGACAGAGAGACAGACAGACAGTCAGACAGAGAGACAGACAGACAGACAGACAGAGAGACAGACAGACAGACAGACAGACAGTCAGACAGACAGACAGACAGACAGTCAGACAGACAGACAGACAGACAGACAGACAGAGAGACAGACAGACAGACAGACAGACAGTCAGACAGAGAGACAGACAGACAGACAGACAGAGAGACAGACAGACAGACAGACAGACAGACAGACAGTCAGACAGACAGACAGTCAGACAGTCAGACAGACAGACAGACAGTCAGACAGTCAGACAGACAGACAGACAATCCAGAGCAGCTAACAGATATAGATAGTCAAAGCTCCCCATATGTCCATACTACTGTTAGTAGCAGCTGACACGAAGCCCGCAGTCTAAGCCGGCAGCACTTCAGTCTTGAAGTCCTTAGTAACCAGGATGAGCAGGCTGCCGGACTGCGGCACGTCGGCGGCCCCGCTGACCCAGTTGGCAAGCAGGTCGGCCACAAAGCTCAGCGGAGTCCACTCGCTGAGGCCGGCCTCGCCCATGGCCCGCCTGTTAGCCGGGGTGTCCAGCGTGACGGGCAGGATAGCCAGGGCGCGGGCGCCACTGGGTAGGCCCGAGTTTTTCTCGGCAAGTGAGCGAACCTGAGGTAAAAATAGGCGAGGTTTGATACAAAATGTGAATAAGAACACATTGAATCAATCGGAAAGATGAGATAAAGGTTGCGGATTGAAGAGAAGGAATCCGATCAAGAGAAGAAAATGAAGGGATTAAATGAAGGTCATGAAGCGATCCGATGAAAGGAATGAAGGGATCAGATGAATGGAATTAAGGGATCAGGTGAAGGGAATTAAGGGATCAGGTGAAGGGAATTAAGGGATCAGATGAATGAATGGAATGAAGGGATCAGATGAATGGAATTAAGGGATCAGATGAAGGGAATGAAGGGATCAGATGAATGAATGGAATGAAGGGATCAGATGAATGAAATTAAGGGATCAGGTGAAGGGAATGAAGGGATCAGGTGAAGAGAATTAAGGGATCAGGTGAATGAAGGGAATGAAGGGATCAGATGAAGGGAATGAAGGGATCAGGTGAAGGGAATGAAGGGATCAGATGAAGGGAATGAAGGGATCAGATGAAGGGAATGAAGGGATCAGATGAAT
Source organism: Macrostomum lignano (assembly GCA_002269645.1). NCBI lineage: Eukaryota > Metazoa > Platyhelminthes > Macrostomidae > Macrostomum > Macrostomum lignano. The sequence continues at coordinate 51,590 of NIVC01003723.1, forward strand.
GAATGGAATGAAGGGATCAGGTGAAGGGAATGAAGGGATCAGATGAATGAATGGATCAAATGAAGGGAATGAAGGGATCAGATGAATGAATGGAATGAAGGGATCAGATGAATGAATGGAATGAAGGGATCAGATGAAGGAAATAAAGGGATCGAATGGCAGGAAAGGAATAAAGGGATCGAATGGCAGGAAAGGAATAAAGGGATCGAATGGCAGGAAAGGAATAAAGGGATCGAATGGCAGGAAAGGAATAAAGGGATCGAATGGCAGGAAAGGAATAAAGGAATCTGATGAAAGGTCATAAGGGATAAAGGGCACAAGTGGAATGAAGGGACTGGACTGAAATACTAAAAATGCAGTTGGCACACAGACAGACGAGGGCCGCTCACCAGATGATGCACGGCAGCCTTGGCCATGCCGTAGCCGATCATGCCGGGCGTCGGTCCCAACGCCGGCTGGGCGCCGGTGAGCAGCAGCAGAGAGTCCTTGGAGTCCAGCAGGTGCTTGGCGGCCAGAGAAGCGGCAATAACGCTAGTCCAGACCGACTGCTTCAGCACCAAGTCGCAGTTGGCGACGAAATTGTCGCTGCCGGCGTCTCCGCCGGCCCAGCCGCCGGCAACGCAGATCACGGCGTCGAGTTTAGCGCCGTCCAACACTTTGGCAACGTCGGTGACTACGGCGGCGTGTTGATCGGTTAGACTGCCGCTAGAAGGCGACACGGCTACGCTAGCATCGGCGTCGGGATTGTCAGCGCCGATGTCTACGCTGCACACCCAGCAGCCCAGCTGTTTGAATTTCATTACGCAGGCTGAGCCAAGGGCGCCGCGACCGCCGTACACGAGGATTCGTTTGGTTGAGGACATGTTGCTTTTGGTTTGCTTGAATTGGGGGGAATCGCTGCTGTTAGTGCCGCCAATGCACTGCAATTAGGTTGATTGTAGGACTGTCACTGCCACCCATCATCAGTGTCACTCGCCTATCAGTCTGACACACTTACTCAGTGTCACTCCTCACTCACTCTGCCACCCCCACTCAGTGTCACTCCTCACTCACTCTGCCACCCCCACTCAGTGTCACTCCTACTCAGTGTCACTCCCACTCAGTGTCACTCCTCACTCACTCTGCCACCCCACTCAGTGTCACTCCTCACTCACTCTGTCACCCCCACTCAGTGTCACTCCTCACTCACTCTGCCACCCCCACTCAGTGTCACTCCTCACTCACTCTGTCACTCCTACTCAGTGTCACTCCTCACTCACTCTGCCACCCCCACTCAGTGTCACTCCTCACTCACTCTGTCACCCCCACTCAGTGTCACTCCTCACTCACTCTGCCACCCCACTCAGTGTCACTCCTCACTCACTCTGCCACCCCTACTCAGTGTCACTCCTCACTCAGTCTGCCCCCCCCACTCAGTGTCACTCCTCACTCACTCTGCCACCCCACTCAGTGTCACTCCTCACTCACTCTGCCCCCCCACTCAGTGTCACTCCTCACTCACTCTGCCACCCCTATTCAGTGTCACTCCTCACTCACTCTGCCCCCCCCACTCAGTGTCACTCCTCACTCACTCTGCCACCCCTATTCAGTGTCACTCCTCACTCACTCTGTCACTCCTACTCAGTGTCACTCCTCACTCACTCTGTCACTCCCACTCAGTGTCACTTCTCACTTACCCTGTCACTCCCACTCAGTGTCACTCCTCACTTGCCCTGTCACTCCTCACTCACTCTGTCACTCCTCACTTGCCCTGTAACTCCCACTCAGTGTCACTCCTCATTCACTCTGGTCACCCCTCACACACTCACTCTGTCCGGTAAAAACTAGAAGAAATGATAAAAGTCAACGCATTCGACACGATTAAAATAGATAATGCAATTAGCCATATATATATATAATAATTAATGTATTACCTGCAGATGAGTGGTCACAAATCAGACAATAAAAAATCTATATTACGCGCATTTCAGATTCATATCTACTATAGTGGACAACAGCTAACACGAAGGCGCATTGTTTAAATGTTAGCGCTAGAAGTTACTATTAAAACGAAAGTTGAAATCAGTAAAAATGATTGGAATTATAATTTTTAAACGAAATAAACGGTACAATTGTTCAGCATGGCCATCTAGCAGACACAGCAGCACTAGCGAAATTTATTTTAATAATAATTATGCCTAAGTCGGGAACAAACCAATACAACTTCAAGGCGGACAACAGACAGAATAAAATATTCCAGAACTATAATGAGATAGTACTAAGGTGTCGGTTCATACTACTGGCACACTGGTGCAAAGTTACGCGCATATAATTATAATTTAAACAATCATAATTGCAATTAAAAATTAAATTGAAATTCTACACTAAAATGGACAACCGGACAAATTGGATAGACCTGGCGAAAGGACACCTTTCTATGCACACGAAATCCTAGTGTAACCTCATCGCAACTGAAAGCACATTATAACAGGAATGGTGCACATTTATTAAAGCGCGCGGGGCCAGTGTACATTCGAGTGAGAGATTGGGGTGAGAGAGTCGCGTAGGGCTAGTCGGGAATAATGTACATCGGAGTGAGAGAGTGGGTGGGGGCTAGTCGGGATCAATGTACATTAGGGTGGGAGAGTGGGGCTGGTCGGGATCAATGTACATTGGGGTAAGAGAGTGGGGGCTGGTCGGGATCAATGTACATTGGGGTAAGAGAGTGGGGGCTGGTCGGGATCAATGTGCATTTGGGTAAGAGTGGGAGCTAGTAATGAGTAATGTACATTGGGGTGAACAATGAAAAATAGTCTGGGGACTAGTCGGTAACAAAGTACATTAGCTGTACACTGGGAGAAATTAGAGTAAATTTGGTTTTTCGATGATTATTCATCACACGTGTTCACATAATGATGGATAACAGAAGAATCTAAATAGTATTGCACGCTTGAAATATTTTTATAACTTGTGACACACACTCGCATACAATAGGGGCATATTTTCGTACACATAGATAAGTTCCTATACCTGTTTATAAAATATTGAAGTATGTAACGATAAAAAAGAAATCAAAAGGAAGGTAATTATGGAAGTTAAAAAACATCTATAGGTGAGATGATCGGATCATCTTTGTTTAAATTGTTTCAAGTTAATTTTGTTTGTTCGATTTAGTTGTAAATCTATAAATATACTAAATTTCATGCTATAAATTATTACCAGTAGACACATAATGATTTTTGTAACCAAGGTAATTACTACTTGACTACCAATCACAGAAGCCGTTACATCAGTGAGTGATTCTTCACAACACATAAATGACCGGACAAAAACACACCTTCTCTTCCTTGCTTGAGTCCGTCAACTCAGGGAGAATAAAAGCGCCAAAAAATGACTAATTACAAGGATCTTAAAATACAAGCAAAGTTTTTTAAATCAAATACTTTGACGTTTAATATTGGTCGGTCGGTCAGGTCAGCTTAGACACAAATCTATGGAATGAAGGAGAACAATCTGTAAGAACGATAGTGTAAGTTCACTCGACTGAAGCTACATGCATGCGCGTGAGTGCACCTGATAGTTAAAAAGCGGCTTTCCCGACTACTCCATCAATCAATTTCAAGCAAAAAGGACACCTTTGACATTCAAAATATAACTGACAATATAGAAATTTATAATATTAATAATAATAAAATATTCGACGATCTGTGGACACTCGCGTCCCTTGATGAATCAGAGTCGCATCTCTAGCAAAAGTTCAGCGCCAACACAACGATTCTTGGACGACTCTTTCGCGACTCTGTAACCATTCTGCACCTCACATGACGCATTTGTGATGCAAGTCGCCTCTCCGTCACATTGGATTCTTGTATTCTTGTAAAGGTATCGTTTTTAACGGGTGTGCCCTGGAGGTTAGTCAGACGCGTTTACCAACTGAGCTGCTCTGCCAATGCACTCGTGGCATTATCCATTCAATCAACAGTAGCATCCAACGACATAGGCGCTAACAAAAAAAAGCAAAATAAAAAACATAAATCAAGCCTACAACAATTAATCAGTAGGTGAATTTCACAAGAAATTAAAAACAAACAAGCATTGGCTGACAAAATGGAATTAAAGCTTGTAGAATGTCTCCTCAACGTCATTGGCGGAGACTAATTGCTTTGATCGAACCACCAGTTCGGGATTTGCCAGAGCATCAGCCGGTGAGCAGTCGGCTAAGCCGGGATCAGCCACAGTTGTCAGGGTAGGAGCGCCAGAGCCGTGCTGGCGCCTGGCCTGCTGGCTGTGCAGGTAGCGAGCCGTACGCCTGGCAGGCATGCAGCTGTAGGCAGCCTGGGTGTCTTCCTCTGATAGGCTGCGGCGTGGGGTGGGGACTCTTGCGTGAGGCTCAAGCTACTCTAACTGAGGATCTGAGAGGCTGGCCCAGCGACTGAGGATCTCGGAAGCAACTGAGGATCTGGGAGGGTCACCAAGCAACTGAGGATCTGGAGGGTCGCCAAGCAACTGAGGATCTGGGAGGGTTGCCAAGCAACTGAGGATCTGGAGGGTTGCCAAGCAACTGAGGATCTGGGAGGGTTGCCAAGCAACTGAGGATCTGGGAGGGTCGCCAAGCAACTGAGGATCTGGAGGGTTGCCAAGCAACTGAGGATCTGGGAGGGTTGCCAAGCAACTGAGGATCTGGAGGGTTGCCAAGCAACTGAGGATCTGGAGGGTTGCCAAGCAACTGAGGATCTGGAGGGTTGCCAAGCAACTGAGGATCTGGAGGGTTGCCAAGCAACTGAGGATCTGGAGGGTTGCCAAGCAACTGAGGATCTGGAGGGTCGCCAAGCAACTGAGGATCTGGGAGGGTTGCCAAGCAACTGAGGATCTGGAGGGTTGCCAAGCAACTGAGGATCTGGAGGGTTGCCAAGCAACTGAGGATCTGGAGGGTTGCCAAGCAACTGAGGATCTGGGAGGCTGGCCCAGCAACTGAGGATCTGGAGGGTTGCCAAGCAACTGAGGATCTGGGAGGCTGGCCCAGCAACTGAGGATCTGGGAGGCTGGCCAAGCAACTGAGGACCCCATCAAAGCTCTCATTAGTTTAACATTAGATAAAACAAGAAATCAATGTTGAAAGTAAAACCGACCAGCCCTACCTGCTCTCATTCTCCAATTTTTCAACGTTAGTCTTTAACTGCATAAATTTGAGATCAAATTTTCTCAAAAATTCGTTAGAATCCATCTCGCTAAAATCTCTGTCGCTAGCAAAAGTTTTCGACCTGGTGACGGATGAAGAAGAAGCCGATTTCATCGAGTGGTTTGGCTTAGCCGAACTGTTAGCAGCCGCAGCAGGCTGAGCAGGTGCCTCATCATCGGCCACAAACTGCTCAAAGCTGACTTCCGCCTCAACCACAGTCGAGGGCGGAGTCGGGTTCCTAGAGGAAGTGCCCGAGGCGGAACCGCTGCGACTGCCAGCTGCCGGCCCAGAAAGCTCGGGCACTTTGATGCTGGACTTCAACTGTAGACCATCGTTGCTCCACAAGCCGTTGAGTCTTTTCAGCTCTTCCACCTGAGTGGAAAATTAAGGTCATTGAGTTAGGCAGGCAACTAACAGCCAGAAAGGAGACAAATTAGGAAGTAAAATTCAGGGGCTGGCCATAGAGGCACACAGATATGCAAGAAAGTATAGATGTAATTGCGATTAATGTTCTGTACCAAAGGTCGACAAACGTTTTTATAAGGGCCAGATAAAGAATATACTTCATGGTCGCTGGTCAGATGAGAGTGGAAAGGAGAGAGAATGGATGAGAAATGAGAGAGAGAAGAGAGGGGGAGAGGTGAACCTTTGTGTAGGCCAGAGTTTCAAGTAGGCCAGATTACTATTGTGAAGTTTTAAAAGACCCAAGGGCCAAATAAAGAGGGGTTTTGTAGGCCTGGCCACATATAGCCTGCAGGCCAGACTTTGCCAACCCTTGTTCTATACAAATCATTTTGAATGTTAAGCTATTTAACATTGATAATGTATAAACAGAAAGGATATTTCCATTGCTAAAACTAAATACAAAAGTATAAAAATATAACTATAATTTAAACTTCTTACAATTTGAAACTTAAAGTTTTATGAACCATATCTTATTAATGTTTTATATATTATAATAATAATGCCTCAACTTTAACTTTTGTTTGGCATTATAAATTTGGATCCCAGATGCGAATTCTAGCTAGATACTTTTTATTTCAATATACAATATCCATATTTTTAATTCATATATTATCCAAAGTAATAAACTTTAAAAAATTGGGATTGCAAGAATTCTATCAGCTATCAAATTTGAAGCACCTATCTATATAAGCCTAGAGCCTATATAAGCCTTAGTGCATTAAAAATATTGAATATATGTTCTAAAATTACTCATTTTATTTTATGTTTCCTAGAAAGCATTATTTCAAATCTGCACTAAAAAATTATTTGTTTAAATGCTATGAACCACAAAAATATTTTTGTGACCAATCTTAGTTATAAACAGTAAAGAATTTTTGTATAAATAGAAGCCTAGAACAGGCCAAAAAATAATTATCTACAAGCTAGCAAATTCACTTAGCAAACTAATATAATTGTTCCATATTAAAATTGCTAATTGCAGTATTCAAGAGACTTATTCATTTCTTTAGAGTATCAAGTCCTATATTGGGAGTTTTGAAAACAATTGAAAGCAAGTATCGCCTAAGAGCAATAATTACTATAGAGTAGCAAAATTGCCTTACCTTTAAGGCAGGAGAAACTGCCTCAGGGCAGTGAAATTGCTTAGAAGCTGTAACCCTTTGATCCTGGGAATATCCAAGGCTGAGAGAAAACTACTGTAGGAGCCATACATGCCTAACACCCATCCAAACCAGATGGGTAAAATGGCCACTGGCCAAGGTAAGTTGTAAAATCAAAAATGTGAAAAATGAAAAATTTGGAGAAGAAAGGAGAAAAGGAAAAGGAAAAAGGAAGAAGAGAGAAAAGGAAAGAGGAGAGAGAAAAAGAAAGAAGAAAAGAGAAAAAGGCAAGAAAAGTCATATAAAAAATAAAAATTAGGTTGTAATTGGGAGAAACTAAGTTGCAAATCTAGACAAAACTAAGTCACACCAGACAGGTGAAATAGGTCCTAGTCATTTTGTCAACTGGCGTTTTGTCAACTGGCCATTTTGTCAACTTGGTTTTATCACTGGTCGTTTCGTCAACTAGCCAATGAAGCAATTTCAAACCTCAGTCACTTTATCAACTGGCCAACAAGAAGTGTTCCAACATTGTTCACTTCGTCAACTGCCAATAAACTATCCCCCGCAGCCACAAAAAGGTAAAACTGAACCCTGAAATGACTAAGTCAACAGGCTAATTAATATTCATACCCTTCTGCAACATCTGCCAGCTTTCGATCAATGCGTCTCTGTTATATGCTTGTACATGTACTAACAAAATATAATGCCCTCATGTGTTTGAAACGTGTGCAGCACAACGGGGTTGACATCCCGTGTTACACATTTGTATATATTAAATTTTGAATGCAGAAGTAATAAAGAAGTAGTACATGTAGTTGAGGAGTAACTGGACCAAAGATAATGCTGAAAGTAGCCGGGTCCTCTATTCGCAAAACATACATATAGAAAGCATTCCAAATCAAGCCATTACATACATGAATGTGTTCATGTATGAGGGAAGAGGGAGAAAATGTGTTCATGTATGACTGTGCAGCAGGTCACTTGGACAGAACAGGTTGGCGTGGTGATATAAAAGCTGCATTGGTCACTCCTGTAGGCGATCTTAACTTGAAGGTGGCGTGCAGCAGGCCAGCATGCACTGCATCAACTTGTTGCTCAAGCAACTTCATCAGCATCCAGGTCTTGACAGTGTATAGCAAGATGGTCTCAATCACCGCCTTGCCTGGAACAATGCTGTCCTCTAGCGGTCAGCTATACATTAAGCTGGCCTCGGAACGCAGGACTCCCCTAGACTACATGTAAATATATTGTAATTCAAGCCAGTAGTGTCGGAACATATTTCAGAGTAGGTGGGGGCTCTTGATGGGAGGGCACATTGCATATAATTTCTTCTAATCTAAGGGCACCCAAACTTCTGCTGTTATATGAGTTTGTAGCAATATGACATAACAAGGCCAATATTCAATTCTGTGTTGGGGTAGCCAAAAGTCTAGCTGAAAATGCTTAAATTTTCAACTAATTCAAACATTGTGCAACTGTACTGCACTCATTTCAAGGACTGCACTTAAGTGACTTCAGTGGTCCTTGACTAATTTATTTAGTATATAGTCATAGATTTCTCAAATGAATGAAAATTGCAAGGGCAAGACCAGTAATTTTCTGGATCTCTTGGCGCTGTCTCTATTCTTTTAGCTTTTATATCTTTCCTCTCATCTTCCTTTTTTTCTCCATTTTCTTTTCCCTTCCTTTCTCTCTTGATCCTCTCCTTTCCTCTCTCTTCTATTTTGTCTCTCCTCTCCTCTTGATCTATCCTCTCCTATTTCATCTCTCCTCTCAATTGTATACTCTCTTATCCTTATTCCTTCGCCTCTCCTTTCTTCTACAAATATGCCAGCTTGTATTTTTCTTCTCCATTCCCTATCCTCTCTCCCTCCTTTGGCTTGCAATCATCAGGGACTCCTGGGTGCATTTTGCTTAGGGGCCTAGCGAAGCAGACCTAGAAGGGCAGTCATTGCGCTAGGTTTTCAATCTGGCCCTTAAGGTAAAAAGTTTGTTGATCCTACATGTAAAACCACTAGGCTTAGGCATATGGCCAAGTCTTATGCAGCTACATGAGCAGGAATGCACGAATCAAAAGCACACCACTGTGGTATTGCACCCAATATCGCCAATCGGTTTGCCCATCTGCCTATGCCTTTGCATCTGTCTACTTGTGTCTGCTTGTGCCTTCTTACAGTGCACTATACATTTTAGTGTTAAGCATGACAAGGAGTGAAATACCTTATACGTGTACGGCATGATCGATTGATGAGCGTGTGTGAATTGTACAAATTATATACTCTGATTAAAAGCATTATTGGATATCAAGATTCACTGTAGGGGCTTTGGCTGACTATGCACAACGGGGTGGAAGGGTGGGAAGGTGCACGTAGTCTACTAATTTTTGCGACTCCATATATAGAGGACTTCATAGCAGTCTTCGATGCGTTTTGATAGGAGAAATACCCATGTTTTGTAGTCGCATGTATGGTTGCATAACACAAATACTCAAGATTCATTAATGCTTGGATGTATATGGGTATGAGTGCGCATAGGGTGACGCATTTGCATAGAATATTTGCATCAAAACATTTTACCTAATGGACATGCAGTCTGGTATTGCAAAATTGTAAAATTTGTTTGTTTTTTTAAATAAGGCAATTAATAAAACAAGTCATCGATATAACAATAATTGTAAGCTATACAAGATATGCAGCTAAATCAGCTACATATATATATCATTCAAATAATCAAAATCTTAGTTACTTTATCAATAAGCAAATGGGAAAGACCTAGGCATTAGTCACTTCATCAATATACATGCGCAACTGCTGGCCAACCTGGCCAATCTGGCCACCGTAAATTGTGGTGGACCAGAGGTAAGTCGCAAAAATGCTACCCCAAAAAATATGGACATAGTACTAATTAGATTCCAAGGCATTTAGGCCTGATAAGACAGTTATAGTTACTCCTGCCATTTACTTGTTAATTTTGCTTTAGGTTTTCTTCACAGGTAAGTTGCATTTTTGGTCAAAAAGTAAGTCGCATGGCCAGTGTAAATCAGGGGGGTTGCGCATGTATGCTTCATCAACTACCAGTAAAGTTGCCCCAATACTTTGGTCACTTTGTCAACTGAGTTGACAAAATGCCAGTTGATGAAATGACCATCACCTAGTGAAATTACACATTAACCAATAAAAATATATAAACAAAGTACATTTATATGCTACCAATAAAAGTTAAGTAACAGCAATAAGATCATCTCAGAGGGAAGAAGAAGCCCTTAGCCCTGTAACATCTTAACGGTATCAGTGTGATCATTAGGCCTAAAGACAAAAGTTTAGCCCTTTGAGTTTGACAATTATTTAAAATAGATTAGTAAGTATTTATTATATAACTTACAAAAAATGCTCATGCCTAGGTTTCAAGTTCTTACTCTTAGGCCCTTAAGCATATTCCATATAATGCTGGCAAGCACTAAAAAAAGCAACAAAAAGAACTTACTGTTGTTTCATATTTAATTGCTAAAGACACAAGAGTGTCACTAGGTCTAACTTTGTGGAGTCTTGTCTTCTGAGATGTTGTTGAAGCACTTTTTGATGTTGCACCATATGTTCGAATTTTCTTAACTGTATTTTTTGGGACAGTTGATCCAGAAGTAAACAATATATCTTTTTCATCAGCCATTTCTAAATCTAAACATCACATTGACAAAGGCAAAATATGATAATTGAATAGGCCTACACTGCAAGGTTTAACTTTAAAGATGAAATTCAATTATTTTTTGAAATAGTTAAACTTTAGTTTTAAGTCTTTAACAAGTCTTGTCACCGCTTTTCAATTTTTACAACCAAGACTTTCTTCAAATTCAATCTGGCCGAGTCCTAAATTTTATTTATCCTTAGAAACTGCATTTTAATTTTTTTGAAAGAATTTTTGGGAAATTTACTAGAGACTGATTAGTTTTTAAGAAGAGGGACGCAATATGTTCAGCGTGATCGAAAAATGCAAGATTTAGGACAGCCACTGGAGAGGAGATGAGTGCTCTATTCTATCTCTAAGTGAATTCAATTTACATTAGGCCTAGCTAATTTCAGAGTAAAATTTTACACCATCCGTTTTTTCTGAATTTGTACACTTCAAGCTTAGGCTGCTTAGATTACTATGAAAACGAGAACAGACAGATTGACTGTGGTGTTAGCCGTTAGGTAAGGTACCATATTTATTTAATTAGATATCATGATGATAAACCAAGCGATTTAAAATCAGCTAACAAAATGGGTTTCTGCTAAAAAGACATTTAAACAACATATCAACATTTTCGCGAGTTAAGTAGCATAAATGATAAAAATGGTTTACTTAGGCAGGCAAATTACTTTAAATATTTTATTCAAATTATTGTCGCTTTTTTGAGTAATTTACAATAGCTTGCTTTACTTTTTTAACAGCAGTTTGTTGAAGTACTTCGTTCTATTTACTATTTAAGGATATCCCGAGCGATATTCGAGATGGATATAAGTAAATAGCAAAAATCTGCTTTTAAAGCACTAAAAAACAGGAATTTTACAGAAAAAATAATTAACTAATGAGATTTTCCAGGTATAAACAACCTTAAAATTGAGCTTGGCGCTTATGATTGAAATGATTTTGTATATTGTAATTCTCATAAAGCTGATGTTTCTTTATCTCGACAGTTTTAGGTTGATATTCGATTTTGAGTTCTATCACTTGCTCTCTGTCGCTAAAATTTTAAATTGAAAATCTTTACATACAACAAGAATAATACAACAAGAAAATAAAGTGATATCAATTAAAGTTCGTTTTGTTACTTTATTCCATCCAATATAGTTTCATCAAATATATTGGCCATCCCTAAAGAAGAGCAACTCTAGCCGCCTCGACAACTTGCGTGGCATAGCCCTAGAGTGCAGCACTCTAGCCCAAGTCCTTACCATCCCTTCGAAACCGCATTCAACCCATCATCAACCAGATCGATCGAGGCTTTTCAATTTCAACATCCAGAGCTTGGCTTTCGACCTGGACGGTTCAACAGCAGAACAAGTCGCTGCGATCCGATGCATCATTGACACGTGCGAGACTCGCCAGACTTGTCAATTATTTTTGTAGATTTCTGCAAAGCTTTTGACTCCGTCAGCCGAGCGGCCATTTGCCTGGCTCCTCCAGCAGCATGGAGTTCCTCAGCTGCTGGTTCAGGCGATCATGGACCTCTACAACTCGTCCAAGGCTTTTGTCCAGACTGACCATGGCCCTATAGCTGAATTTGCCACCACCTCCGGGGTCCTGCAAGGTGACACCCTATCATCACCGTTTCTATTCGTTATCCTGATCGACTACGTCATGCTGGCTCTGCGCGAAGAAGACGGCTATAATATGAAGTGTTGCATGCCTCGCCGCAGCTCCCGCTTTCCCTGTGTCAAGCTGACCTGCCTCGCCTACACCGAAGACTTACCTGCTGCAGTTCCGAAGCTGCGCAGAGGGTGCTGAGAGTCGACTGGCTGGAGGGGAAGCGCGTATGGCTCCACGTCAACTACAGCTAGCAAGACAATTAGGTGCTGCAATGCTGGCATTGCCAACTCTCCACCTCTGCAGCTCTACCCGGACGGCAACACCATTGCCCCGCAACCAGTTCAAGTATCTGGGTTTCCTGGTCACTGACCGCGGATGCCATTGTCAACAACCGCAAGCAGCTGGCGTGGCGGGCCTCCCACCTTCTCCGCTCCATCAATTAACTGCCGTCTCGCCACCGACAGCCTGAAGGTCGCCCTCTTCCGCTCGGCAGTTGAGACGGTGCTGACCTACGGGCTGGAAGCTGTTCCCATGACTGCCACTCGTTAGGCGAGCTTGGCGGCCTGCCATCGTCACCAGCTCCTGCGCAATGCCCTGGGCATCTGGTTCCCCGAGCACGTGAACGTGCAATGCTGAGAGCTGGCGGCCCGGACCCGCGTGCCGCCCCTGGGTCGCGCTTTGCAGAGGCGACGCCAAATGTTGATCGGCAGGCGGGCCCACAAACGGGGCACCGGGCCCCCGCTCGCTGACCCTGCTGCTCAGCCCGCCTTGTGGGAGACTCCGCCGGGCCAGGCGCGCTGTACCACTCTGATCTGACTGACACTTTTCTCACTGCATGACTTGCAGGCTCTAGGCCTCCCCTCTGCAGTCTGCAGCTAAGGCTTGGACTCAGCTGTTTTCCACCAACGAGTGCTTCGCTGACCCCTGTGCCAGTGTCTGTTTAATAACAATAATAGTAATAATCCAATATAATATATAAATACAATTCCATTTACATGTTTCTTTACTATAAGTTCTGAAGTTCATACAATAAGCTTTCAACTTTCTCGCCCAACCAACTTTCAGCCAGAGGAATCACAGTGCGCTCAGATTCTGCCGAAGAATCGACGATTGGTATGCCTACTAGCTTTTGGCATAACTTTTTCTTCTGTTGAGGCTGGAGAATTCGACCAACCTCGCTGCGTCGCTGCACGCTGCACACAGCGGCTGCTGCCGACAACTTGCAATGCCGCTGCTGCTGCGTGCCAGATGGTGTTGATGCAGGCGCTGCTGCATGCTCACGAGTCACGACTGGCACTCTCGATCTGTTGCTGTTGCGTATCGGCTGCGGTGTCGTTGGAGTTGTCCAGTGCAGCTGCTGCCTGCCAATCAATTCAGTGCAACACAGATGCACCCGTGGTGTGAGTCGATCGCCAGCGTACTTTAGAATTGCTTTGATAGACTCCCTTACATCTTCTTCTGGCTGGTCCGTTGGCTTTTGAAGCTTTTTGTGGCATCTGTTAGGAACTTTTTAGGGCAAACGAAAATTAGGGGCGCCATAAAAATCGCCAGCTACAAGGGGGGAGGCGACTGCTCCCCTCCACCACGCCCCTTAAATCCGCCCCTGAGCATACATAGCTAGCAATCAAAACAAATACCAGCAGCTAATAGGGAATACAATCCCGGGATTGGCAAAGTCCGGGATATCCCGAATCCCGATCCCGAGAATCCCGGGATTTTCGAAGTCCGGGATATCCCGATCCCGAGAATCCCGGGATTGACAAAACTTGGGATTTTGTATTCCTTAGCAGCTATACGCCTATAATGTATTGTGTATCTATGGGAATTCTTCGGGCAATTGGGCGTGATAAAACCAGACAAAACCTCAGTGCGAAGTTTAGCTTTTGAATATGCTGGTGGCACTGGCAGTGCATTTCGCGCTGCATCTGTCCACGGGCAGATCCAGCTGTGGCCAAAATATTTGGGTCATACTTTTTATTGGCCTGTAACATGCAAGCTAGGCCTATTTTTAAATGTCGGGTTGTAGTTCCTTGGTATAGCTTGTCCCCCCCCCCCCTAAAAAATTCTAAATCCGCCCTGGCACTGTGTTTTCGTCTCAACTCATATTTCCTTCTTTTCCACTCTCATATGGCCCGCACGTCCCGCAGGCAAAAACTAGATATTTTATGTTGCTAAAAAGAAATTGAGAAGAAAGAAATTGTCAGGGAGTCGGGGGAATGGGGCAATTCACGCGTTGCGTTCTCGACTGTACTGCGGCGGCAATAGATCGATAAGAAGGCTGCGCATGCTGTGGGGCCTCCCTCCCCTCTGTACTCTTTCAAGTTCAAACAGCGCCATTCCTTCCTTTCTAACCAATAGGCAGCGAGCTATGACTTATTCACCCAATGCCCGTGCATGATAGCTTTGCTACCCCTTCATGCCTCTCTTTCTTTCTTACTCGTGTTCAGTGGTTCACAATAGAAGCGAATTGCCATCTTGTCCCTTCCCTTACGGTTATTATTTAGCTGCCGTCAGGCTCCAGCACACTAAGCAGCTCTCTCTCTCTCTCTCCACTCTTGCTGAAAATTAAATGGTGCTGCCTGCAACACTGCACTGGAACTGCAACACCGTTGCTGCTGTGGCATTAATTCATCCACAAATTGCAATACCAAGACCAACACACATAGGTACCTATACCTACCGACAGACCCATTATTACTTTTTAGTAATGGATAGATGTGAGTATTTATTTATTCTATTTCAACTTCAACTAACTGTTGTCGATGTCGAACAGTCTTCGCGACTGCTTGAAAATAAACAGAAAGTGTCTATTTGATTTTTATAGGTAGAGATAAATAGGCGTATATTTTTCATTAGAAAAACTTGAGTCGTGACTGATTGTCAAAAACTTTTAGATCTAGCTAGAGTGAAATTGCTACAAATTTTGTAATACTTAACTGGTTTTCCTAAGATTCTTAGGATTGGGATATCCAGGACTTAGAAAATCTTGGGATTCTTAGGATTTGGATATCCCAGACTTTGCCAAGATGCCAATCCTGGGATCCAACAAATTGGGCCAAGTGCCTAAGATCCCAAGATCCTAGGGGCTAGGATTAAAAAATTTTCTAATCTTTGGACTTTGTTAGTGCAATTTTGATTTATGATGCCATCTAATCTGATTTTAAGGGGCTTTTAAATAATAATTAGTAAAACAAAATAAATTCTTTTGGAAGTTTTGCTAACAAGAAACTGATAATTAGCTCTAAATTGGAATGTGATAATAGCCTGGTATGATTGATGCATTATTTATTTTATATACTTAAGACTGGCAATCTTTTACTTTACTGCGTTTAATTTTTTAATGGTTCTTTTTAAATTTCAGAACATAAAGATGGTAGGAGGATAAACGGTAAGTGTCTTTAAGTGTCAGGTAAATCAATTAGTCAGTAATAATGAGCCACCCAGTACAGGAAATTGTCAAACTCCTTTCTAGTTCATATGCCCAAGAATTTCGCAGTAGCCCATAGGTGGCCAGCCAGCGAATAGTTTGCTGGCTGTTAGACATCAGCAGCATAAGCTTGCGTAGCATGATGTCAATGTTGCACAGCTTGGGTGCTGGCCTTAGATTGGCCTCGGGCACAATCGTAGTAGGTGCAGAGGGCCTTCCAGCCATCAGTAAGTTGGCTGAAATGAGAAAGAAAAGTGAAAAATAATGAAACACAGTAAAGTAAAAGATTGCCTTAAGACTTAGTATCAGCTTAGGAAAATCACACTTGATTATAATTTAACCTAGGGAATGATAACTTATGAAAGCTATGGCCTGAAGCCAAAGTATTTAATACTATGATAAAAAGAGATGAGTGTTCCATCGTAAGGAGGGTCTATGTACCGTAGCCGTAAGCAAAACTATGGCTTATTCCAATTTTCTATATTCCATAGCCGTAGGGACCCTAATATTACCATATTCCTGTAGTTCCCATAGCTGAAGCCATAGTTTTAACAAAAAGTCTAGAAAACAAAATATTTTGAATCAAGAAGATAACTTGGTGCTTAAACAACTGCAAATTAAGTTAGAAAATAAAAGAAACCCTCAATTGCTTTTGTAAGATTATATTTTGTCTTTTTTCAGAGCAACAATACTTAATTGTTACTGAAAGTACTAATGCTGAACTTTTTCACATCAATAAAAATTAGAGTTTACTAGTGTTTTATTGTACTTTTTTAGGTATATTTTTAAAGGTTTCTAAGTTGATAATACAGTTTACTAAAAGTATCTTTGTTTTACTCTACCTGTTTCTAATATTTTTTCAATGTTTTAACATGAATAACTATGGCTACGAGAATCTATGGAATGTGACAACAACTACCATATTTCCATAGTTGTAGCCATAAGAGCAGCTAGCTACCATAAGTGTATCCATAGCTGCCGTAGGCACCTATTTTACTGTATTTGCAATAGGATCCCATAGTCATAGCTATGGCTACGGCAGAACACTAAAAGAGATCCACCACTCAGACCTCACCTCATGCTTGGGCATAACAAGGGAATCCTATTTGCTCGCTGCACTCCCTAAGAAGTGACACTGAAAAATGGGGTCTACAAGTTAAGGCCCAAGTCCCCTCCCCATTCCCCCAATTTCTTGCCTGGTTAGCATGCCTTTTGCATAAGGAATCGTCGAAAAGAAGTAAACAAAAATAATTAAGACGGTGTCGAAGAAAATATTCACTGCATTAATTTAATATTTTTTTTCTATGTTGCTCAATTTTGGAGAATAAATCAATATAAAAATCCTCCATTGCACTGGCAAATGACAGGCAAGAACTCCCATTGAAAAGCACTTCTTCAAGACTCATTGACTCCAGTAGGACTACAGATAGAATCACTCACCCGATAACTTTACCTTCTTTCTCTTTAAGGCTTTCTCATTCTTCAAGTTGTCGTTGGTCTCATTCACAAAGTTCTTCAAATAGATTCTGACTGCTGGGGTGAGGATTCTGGAGGAGAAAATAACCCCAGGTCTTCCGCAAGGACACTTCTGTTTCAGCATGTCGCGGAACTCACTGGATCTGCTGATGCTATCCTGGCAGAGCTCTACGATACTCTAAACAGCTCCTCCTGAGTACAGCAGATCAGCAGTCAGCAAAGTCTTATCCTTCAGGTGGCCGAACACAAAGTAGGTTACCTCTTCTTCGTAGAAGAAACACGAAGTCACTGGGGCACTTCAGACCACCACGATCACGCATCTTGATCAAGGCAAAATTCTCAGCGTGGGCCTCATCATCGGATAGGAACTCCAAATAGTCGGCAGTGACCAGGAAGTTCCTGCAATCCTGGCACTTCAGCTGACCACACAGAGACTTCGTGACATACCCACCAAAATAGGAGCACAAGTTCAGATCAGTTGATGAAAGAGCAGCACTCAGATGCTCTAGGCCAGGCAGCGACAAAGACAACAGTTGGCTTAAGAAGTCAGACGGATTTCCTTGATCAAGAATTTGCAAGTCCCTCAGCTTAAGTCCATGAAATTTGAGCAAGCTCGAGACGCAGATCTTCTCCGCCTGAAAGATCTGACGCACGGAAAGGAAGAAGTTGCCACTGTGAAATTGGCGGTAGCGACCGAAGCGGCGCTCAATCCAATCGCTGACAATGCGGCCTGTCAAAACGGAAGGAAACGAATGCTTGGCCAACAGGTGCTCTGTGAGGTCAGCAAGAATGAGGCAGCAGGATCTCACGGCTAAGAATGTAGGAGCAGTCAAGCCAGGCAGCTTTGACTTCTTCCATCGATGAAAAAAAGTGGCAAACTGGCGCAGCTTTGAAAGCCTTGGATCATTCGGAACCAACGGAGCAGTGTCCGGAAGCCGCTTCTCCTTTGCCTTCTTCGTGGTCCTAACATTCCACATCGTCCACAGACTCAGAATAAGCTGTAAGAAGGTGATCAGACCGATGGGAAACCTGTGGAACTTGGCAGCCTCCACTGTGGACTCGCTGAAAACATTGGCAGCGTTCTGGACGTTTGTCTTCTTCAGGTTTGTCGGATTCAAGGACCTCCTGTTCAGCTTGTGAGCAATCCGAGCAGGCTGCCGAGCTCCAGGTCATGCAGCCGGTGCAACTCTAGGAAATTCGCTGTCTGGATCTTCTGTGGATCCGAAAAGTCAGGGAACTGAAACACTCCACGAGAAATCCAGTTGTTCAGGATGTTCTTAAAGTTGTGCACGGGATCAAAAAGGAGAAATAGACGCTCACCGGACACCGGATGGGAACGGAGGACTGAATCTGACCTTTGCACAGATGAACCTGAAACAGGCTCCCGTTCACTGAATTGTTGTTCACCACACAGACAACCAGCTTCAAGCCAACCTTGTGCAGCAGGGTAATGCAGTCAATCAGATGCTTGTGCAGATCCTGGGCGTTCAGGTGGCTTTTGGGGACCAGGGAAATGACTTCTTGGAAGTCTCCATGCAGGGACTTCGTGAGTATACGCGTCTTTCTCTGGGGCCTTTGAGTTTGTGTTCTCACTTTCTTGAGATAGATGTCTAGCGGTCTAAGGTTCTTACAGCTCTTAGTCTCTCCTATCAGGCCGTCAGAGAAAACCGTATAAACTGACGGGATCTCCTAGTATCTAAGCTGAGTTCGATTCTGTCTAGTATTTGCTCTAGGCAATAGTCAAAGCAAATAATTGATTCAAGACTTGGATTTGTGCCAACTGGATAATCCAGAAACTAATTCAAATGGAGCGATTCAAGATCGAAAACTGCGCAGAAAAAAAACGAAGCGCCGCTCCAGCTTGAGATGAGCGTCTATTTGTACCAATTAGCAGCACTAATGGTATTTGTACCATTTTTGGCCTCCCCCGCCGCCGGTGGGGTGTCTTCGCGTTGTTAGCAACGGCGGGGGGTTTTGAGCAATAACAAACTGGGACTTAGTCCCCTAATTGTACATGAATTTAGTTAGTTCTAATAGGTTGCTAAGTGTGAAGGTTAGAGATTATTCGGGCTTTCGCAAATCTATGTGTTGAGTTGGATAAAATTTGGGATTGAAAGATTATAGAAAGAGTGCTTAGTTTTCCGTCTCTACACTCTGTCCATGAATGATTAAACAGTCCTCTGTTTCTCTCGGTTGTCAGGCAGCTTGGGGTTGATCTCGCCTTCTTGGGCAGCTTCGGGTTGGGTAGGAGTCTCTAGGTGGGCCTCACGTTTTCTCCCTCAGGGTGCGCCAGAAGATGCCGCGTGCCGCGTTGTTCTCTAAGTCAGGCCGCTGCTCAGTTTGCTTTTCCCGGCCGGTTTAGTCGCCATTGTGCCTGCGGCGGGGTGACACTACTAACTGGAATGGAAAGAGGTTTTGTTAGATTCGGCTATTCAAATTGACTTGACAGTTGATTAATTATCTTAAAGCTGCTTCTATTTGCTCTTCTAATAGCTATCTAGGGGTTCCAATGTGCTCTTCTGCCTCGCCCTTCACTGCGCCTGGGCATTTCATAAATTTCTACCTATCTTCTAACTGAGAGCAAAACTTCAGATTTCTAACTCTTACATGATTCTTCCTTTTTTCAAAATCCTTGTGCTAACAAGGATTTGATTCATCTATTATCGGTGTGTTATCTGTTATAGTAAGATATAAGATGTTAGAAATCTGCAGAAGGCAGTAAAACGTTGTATTAGAAGTAGAGGTAAAATTAGAGGTTGAGGTAAATTGGAGGTAAAATTAGAGGTAGAGGAGGATGTGCTAGCAGAGATCTATAAATAGCTATGTCAAAGTTTTTCAGTGTTATAGAGAGGCAGCTTCAATTATTGTAGCCTTCCTCGTCCTCTGGGCGGGTGCCTTTCGACCATAGATATTGGCGGTAGCCCTGTGACGTGGGCCACGGCCGGCTGGTCGCGGAGGCCTTGTAGGGGCCTCCGTCCCATGGAGTCTTTTTGGGGGTTAACACGCGTCCCCATTCCTTGTCTTGTTCGGCGGTTTGCGTGGCCACCGAGTGGCCACCGTCGATGTCGTACTCGGCGACCTGTGTTTGTGCGTCCTTTTTAACGCACTTGTGGACATGGATATTCACGTCCAGAAAGGCCTGGCCCGGTCGCCGGGCGTAAACTTTATCGATGGTGTATGCTGCCATGATTTAAGCGCTGAAAGTAAACGAGAGTATTTTATTGATTCTTGCGTGTGGTGGTTTAGCGTGTATCTTTCTCGGCCCATAGCTTCTCTTAGCGATCTGCTGTACATTAGATCTATCCCCTGCGTACATGGGGTGGTGGGTGAGGCGGGACGCATGGGGAGGGATTTTGAATCTGGACTTGGAGCCGCAGGGGGGTCCTTTCTTTTCTAATCGTCGGCTCCTTCCGTTTTTAACCGCGGCGCATGTGAGAGTAGCCCCTAAAGTTAGCTATTCAGCATGTTTTCCGATTGCCCTTAACGCTAACTGATCTCATTATGTCTGAGTTTGCTATGCAACGTCTGATTCGTATTATTGGCGAGTTGAAGGAGCGTCTACACGCCGTGGAAGACCGGTCTGTCGGTCTCGAGCGGCGACTGCTTTACTTGGAATCACGATCGGTTTCGCAAGATTATGGGCTACGTACGCTACAAGGTTGGCTGGGCGGAGTGGGGGCGGCGGCCTCCTCTTGTGTCTACTCCTAGTGCTCTTATTCTGCTGCCTCTACCGGCGTCGTTACCAGGCCCTACCTGCCTAGTGAGCAAAATGATTGCATTGATTAGATTATTTAATAACAATATATTAGGGAAGTCTATTTTGTATGTCATAAACATGGTTATCAATCGGGTGTATAAGTGTCAGTGGGCGTTGAATATCACGACGTTGAGAATAAAGAGTAACATAGAGAATATATCGAGAGATAAAATTCGGGTGCAAAAATTATCAGGATGAGCAATATTTGTGGATACAATTTGTTTCAAGGTTAATGTGGTTAGTGTTAGATTATATAGCGTTGTAGCTCGATATTTACTTGTAGCTTTCTTACACTCCTGTATATTCAAGGTTAACTTCAAGAAAACAGCCCCTGCCATTAGGAATATTCTTGTGATACTCTAGATTATTTTCAAACTTGAAATCTCCCACAGGAAGATTTTTCATCATTGCTTCACCATCTAAATTATTCTTGTCCAAGTATAGCATGTACGACGATTCAGAATTGCTGTCATAATTTTTTAAATACTTGTTATTCATTTTTAATATTGATCTCCACGAATTCCAGAGAAACCGCCACGAATGCCACTTTCTATCATAGATATAATTTCTTTATCACCAAGTAATTCCAATTCCACATTATTATATTTCAACCCAAATGCCCACGATAATCCAGAAAGGGAAAAGCAATACGCAGGATCTATCTTGAAATATTTCAAGAATGTTGATCGAAAATTCTCAAAAGCATTGATAAATGAGTAAATCTTTCTAATTATTGCTGTTGTATCACTGGGTGGCAAATATTTTATTTCTTCTTCAGAGAGTGTAAATGGTGGTTGCAAAAACCTAGATCCATCTAAAAACACAACGCCACTTGTATAATTCCCCCACTTAATTGCAACATCCGATGATCCGATGAGTCTTCCGATTATTTCGAAATGAAATCCAATTTATACGCTGTATTCTTTATTTGTGTTAATGGCACTATCCAATAGTTTAGATCTTTTCCAGATTCATTCAGGAGAAACAACGGTACTGTTTGATTCGCCTTGCCCTCCTTGGTATTACATGATTAACATGCTACGCCGCGATATTTACCATTGTAGTGATTATGCTCTCCAATTTTTTACTATCTACAAATGGCCTTGAGCAGAGAAAACATTGTTCTGCCGCTTTGTAATCAGTCTCTTCGTTATCACCTAATCTTGGATGTTTATATCTGTCCATTTCATTTTTTATATGCTCAGACTTTTTAATTACGATTTCAACGAATGATTCCACTGTAGTATTTGAAATAATATCTGATTTTATAATATTTTCATAATCGGAACAAATAAAAAGTGTCCAGTTTGATAGCTGTATGGATTTATCATCCATCGTTACATAATCCAATATAGCATAAAACACAAATGGCTTTCTTACACTCATGTGGTAGTTTTTAAACTTTAACATCCTCTTATCAATCTTTGGAACTTCAATTGACACCTTAAAGTCGACACAAAGTGCTTTATGATTATCCAGTGCATCCTGGGAGTATTTAACTTGAAGACACTTTCGACAAAGTAAAACCCCATTGTTGGACGTGAGGAATGAGTTTAGGTCTGTTATTAAACAATAATGATTTTTAACAAGTAGTAAATCAATAAAATCGGGGTTGTCGTAGTCTTCTGTCAGACAAATGGAATATATTGACTCTTAATTTTTAATATCTCTCAATCAAAACACATTTATATGGAGGCTGTTCAACTTTTCAATCTCAGAGATATCTCGAATGTCCACTGAAAACCAAAGCAGATGTCAATCATGTAATACCAAGGAGGGCAAGGCGAATCAAAACCAAAGCAAAGATGTGTTCATTTTTATCATTCATGTTTGTGGCAAATATGTCTAAAATTGGATAAAGTTAAAATGTATAAGAACAATGGATACACTATAAGAACAGTTGATCCTTCAGTGGCCGAATTAATATGAACTCTATAAACGGAGAATTTTTTGGTGAAAGCTACTTCGAAATACTTCATCACTCCAGGAACTAAACCAGTGTTTTCGGTAGAAAAAATATTCTCAAAGTCTCTCTTGTTATTGCTTCTTTTCAGAATAAAAATTTTTGGTTGATTTTTTATAATTTCACCACCTGCTTTGGTTCTTTTCAATCCGAATTTCCAAATTTGAGTAGACTCGGGAAGTCGTACTTCAATGTAAGAATTGGGATCATTCCCCGATGCCCATTCGGAATTAGAAACTATATACGTTTTTGTGTAGACATTGTTTACGCGCCCATGAGCATCGTCAATTAATTCTAACACGGTGATATTTATTGCGTCACTATCCGTCTTGGAATAAGAGCCTGAAACATTTCTCTTTGCTAACAATAAATTATCTATTTCCTCTCTCTTATATCCTTCACTTTCATTGATGTATCGATCATCAGCTAACGCTATTGTTATTCCAGGCGCTATATCATTTGAATTTGACGAGTAACCAAATTGATTTGCAGTATTCTTGTTACTTATTTTATTTTAATTGCTGCAAAATTTCATTATAGCTATCTCCTTTATCGATTCGGTGTAAAAAGTACAGATACATTTGACCGCAATATTTCTTATCAAAATTTTGATTTGTTTCTTCCCTGTCTCCACATATTCTATTCTTTGTGTGATTAAACTTTTCCATAATTTTTAGTGGGGGTGGTAGTGCATAGGAATATAAAAATAAACCTTATCAGGAGCTGAAAAGATAGCTGAATAATGTATACCCAGTTCTTTTGAAGTGTGAATATTTGTCATAAAGTAACCACACTGTGCTAAATTAACAATCTCATCTCTTATGGCATAACGAAATGGTTTTAACTTGAGATATTTTGCCCAATTTATCTGATCAATTTTTGTCGTAGTGTCAGTCCCAAACTTTTGTTTGAATGCGCTCCAGGTTTCAGCTTTGCTCATTTTTAACGCTCATATTTGTCTTATGTTAAGAATAATAAATATTTCCTCACCATCAAAGTCGTATAGAACACCAGACTCATCTTCGATGACTAAGTCAAATGTGCTTATCATGTTTGTAGTTAGTCGTAGGTACACAGGATTTGCAGGCTCTTGAATAATTTTAGTTCTCATCGGGACAGAGAACGATGGAATTGAAAGAAGTATTTGCTCATCAATTAAATGATTTCCATTAGCTGGATCAGTGATAAAACCCCCTTTGATATTTAGACAACGAACCATGATCGCACTTCTAGCGCCGTCTATCCGTGCTGCATTTCGAGCTCTCTCAAATGGTTTCAAATACACTTCCCAATTGAACCCCAACAGTCTTCTAAAATTATTAGAATGTGCATCCCTGAAATCAACTTGATAATCTGTGGCTAACCGTAACTCAACTCTACGCGTGTCTAGGCTTGCACTGAAGACAATAGCTCCCTCTTTCCAATCCCATGAACCTGCTTGAATCTTTATTTTTTTTATGTTCTACCACTATTCCTAGAGTATCGTAACTCGATAACTCGAGTATTGCCTGCTTTAATATTGTTAATGGCATATGTCCTTCTGCCTTAGCTGCTAATAAAGTTAACAGGAGGCTTATATCATATATCATATTATATCATAATATCATGCTACTACTACTGTCTTCTTAATTTTTCGCTACTTTTGCGCCTGCTTCATCGGCTGTTTCTATCATTGACTGCCTTTGCGATTCCAGCTGCACCCCCAGCTACTCCTCCTGCAGCTGCTGCATCCGCCAGTCCTGAGTGGTAAATTGTCTTCTTTAACTAAATTTAACTCCGGCAGAAATAAGATTGCCTATGTAATCCATTGTAAGCCTCTCCTTCTGCCTTATACTCGCGCATCTCGAGTGGGTTTATTGTGTAGCTCATTTTCTTACTCTTTTTGTATAGAGAAATTAAGAAGACGCGAACACAAAAGATGGCACATCTTTTGGCCTGTTCCAGCGGTGCACAAGAGGCTTTTTATCATGCTTTGCATGTAAACCATAGGTTCAATTCAATGGGGGGCAGTTTTCTCTTTGCTCTCGGCGCATTGTGTGATCAAATAAGCACATGAATTATTCTCAATTTTAGAGAAAACCATGTATGCACTAAAAAGATAGTCCATTTAGTAGAAGTAGAAAATAGACTGCAATTGTTTACTTCTTCATTCATTTTCCACGCTCGAGCACCTCTCGGACATCGGTGTCGCTCTCAGCAGCATATTCTGTGTCGTACACGTCAGGATTTTCGTTGAAACTTACAATATAAAAGCAAAGCTTTAAAAAATATGAACTTACTTACAATAACACAATATTGAAGCAATCACTTACTATCTTAATACCACTGGTGAACTTGTTTTTTTTCTGGTTGACCATCTTTCGAAACCAAGGCAACTGTCTCATGTGACATCTTGAGAAGATCCTTAAACCTAGTATTGTTAAGCATTTTTGCCTTCTTGCGGATCGCAGTGCTATAATTCATGACGACACGTATTGAATAGGTAGAAAAAATTAACCCTGGATATTTAAGGCAGAGTTGATAATATTTGTTGTAGCCCTCAACCTTCCGGATTGTGATGTTGAATTCTTCGGCTGGCTCTCGCTCTTGCATTTGAAACTTGGCGTTTAGATAGTAGATCACCCTAGCTTGCTCAAAATTGCATCATTGCCTTAGCAATTATATAGATGATCGATTGATGTCTTTAATTTGTTAAATATTTCTATTAAATCACGCTTAAGCGTATCTTTTAGCTTGTGGCCAACATTGAGGGACAAGCCTTGCGTAATCGCTTCTGTGCACACACTCACTACTCTATTTTAATTCTCTAACTTCTGATAGATCGTATCTAGCACATTCTCCACATAACTCATTTCTTTTCTCCTTAAGGTGGTAACCCACTGGAAAAAAGTCGGCGGCCCGCCGGTGGCACTCGCCGGCGGCACTCTCCACGGGCCGCCAGGCGGCATGCGTCACGGGCCGGCAGGCGGGCCGACGGCGGCATGCGCTGAAATGCCGCTTTCATGCCGCCGAGAGGGCGTGCGTACTGCTTACATGCCGCTCTCTTGCCACTCTGATGCCGCTCATTTCGCTTGCCTGCCACCTGCAAGCCGCTATTCTCTAGAGGACATCGACTTAAAGATTCTTACAAGATCTGACTTGAACTTCTATTTACGAACTTGCAAAAAATTACAGGATCTTACCTATGTACCTATGTATCTTACCTGATCGTGCATGTTCTTGTAAGATACGATCTTTTAAGATCTTAATTAACACATCACGATCTTGTAAGATTGTGCAAGATATGCCAAGACAGCAGTGTACACTTGCGACCAAAGAAACTTGGTTATCTGGTCAGATCTGGGCTGAACCCAGGCCAGCTTATAATAATGCAGTTTAAAAGAAAGTATTATGAAGAAAGTAATCATAAACTGATTTTAATTTTTTAATATACATCAAAATCTCTTTTAGTTGTACTAACTGCTTCATAAGCTAGAGTGAGTGTATTGACTATTTATTATGTTGCCATTTGTTGAGCATATACATGGTTATGTGTAAATAAACAGAAATACCTAAAAAGTGCTTACAAGTAAAAAATGAATAATTGAAATGATAGCGTAGCTATCATTGATGCACAAGGGTCTTCTATAGGCAGTTGTAATTTTGCCAAATCTGCGGGTGATATGAGCATATTAATAAAATAAGTGTAGTAGTATGGGGTAAGTAGGTTTAGGCGCAGAGCATACCTTGAAATTCACTGAAAAATGACTAAAAACAGGAGAGTAGAATAGACGAAAGGGCTTTTGGGACAAATTTTTAACCCCCACAATCCCATTAAATCCATCCATATTATCCCTGACAGAATCAAAAAAGGGAGGAGGGGTTGAGTGGGGTGCACTTGCTTCAAAAACTTCGAAAATAATCCATCCATATTATCCCCGACAGAATCAGAAAAAAAGGAGTGGGACGCACTTGCTCCGAAAACCTCGAATATAATCCTAAATCCATCTATATTATCCTTGAATCAGAAAAAAAGAGGGTCGCACTCGCTTACAAAACGTCATCCGTAATCCACATAAATTCAATCATATTATCCCTGACAGAATCAGAGCATAACAGGTGTACTACATAATCCGCTGACATCAGCCTGGGTAGGTAGCAGACAGTTTGTACAGACGAATGTAAAAATAGCCAGTTGATTGCTGGATGTTTACTTTTTTGCACAAATGGGCGAACTGCACTTTAAAATCATGTTTAAAGTTCTATTTCTCTTCGGTGCGATAACTTGTAAGCAGCCGCCCAACTTTAAGAATCCAATGTAGACCTCCAATTTGAGTCTTTTTGTACTTTGCTAGAGCAGCCTTCACCCTAGTGATGATGTTCTGCTCGCCAGATGGAAGCTGGTGATCAACAGCATCCATTAGCTGATCATTTATTGTTTCGCGGGATGCGTACAGCTTCTCCCTGAATTTCTGCAGATCCGCCATCTTCTTCTGCAGATCCGCCATCTTCTTTTTTTCGCTACTCACATTTTGCGCTTCATTCGCTGCGGCGATATCATCAGGGGCCATGGCGAAAAACTCGATTGGTAGGTCGCCAGTTTCTAGACTGAAAAAGTTGGTTAGTTCCTCTCTTCTTCTTGCTTGTAGATGTGACGGCATATCCTGTAAAATTCTTTGTAGCGTGGCACAAAGGCCTTGCTTATCTGTCAAATGAGGATTCCACTCGACTTCCATTTTCTAAATATTTATAGAAAGCAGCTGTGAAGTGAACTGCAGCAGTGGCCTTACAAGAGGCAAACTCTTCCCCTAACTAGCACTGCATTTTTTTCACCCCTGATTCTGCAAATCAGCTCGCCTCCACACCATACCCCTTTTCAGGCCCTGCCAGGCGTAGAATTTCAGAAAATTTTAGACTGTACAATCTTGGAGTCAAGCAGGGAAAAGTAATCGATATAGCTCAGTGTACGATAGAACATGAGGCGTGTAAAAGTGAGGGGTGAGACTTCTCTGTACAAATAGCATAGGGTGAGGAGGTGAGGAGCATAAAGGAGAAGCATGGTGGAAAGAGAAATTTTAGCCGAAACCAGTGTGCTCAAGATTGTACACTTGTGTGGAGAGAAGAGAAGCGAAGGCCAGAAGGCCAATTTGCGATAAAATTTGGCCTCGCGCAAGGCCAGCTTGAAGAGGATTTTGGCCTCGAGTAAGACCAGATTGAAAAGGATTTTGGCCTTGTAGTTTACAGATGCACACTGTTAAGTGTCAGAGTGTCTTGTAACAATTAAGGGGAATTATATATTTTTAAACCAGTAGTGGCTTATTTTTTGGTTGTCTACTTTATCGCTCTCTCAACCCCCCCCCCCCTAGTGACCCAAAATGCACAAATAATGCATTTTTAGTGGCCATTATAATCCATTATAATGGCATTAAATGGCACTATAATGGCATGAAAAATGCTATTTAATTGCATTAATAATGCCATTAAAATGTAATTTGAAAAAATGCATTTTTAGTGAACTTTAGTGGCCAGCTTATACTTTTAATATTACTTGTACCATGTATATGATATGTACAGATCTCATCAGCTGCAAAAGTGTAGACCTTCAATTGCATTATTACCTAATACATGTGACCTGATTGCTTCGGCAGGATCTACATTGGGTATGAAGATATCCAATAAAACGACTTGATATCGCAAAATCTATAATAGTTTTCGTAGCAATTTTGACGCGGTCGCCCAAAACCTACCAGCTGCTCTTCCACTCCACTAATACTGCTCCATATACCCGTAAATAATAAAGAATTGTTGAAAACTGTTAAAAGTCATTTCGATAGAAAATAATAACAGAACATGAAACATTGGCGCCTTAGCAGACTAAATATATTAGCGACGTTAGCGTAGACTATAGGTGGATTCATTTTCTCACCAAAATTACAGCTCGTAGTACAATAAGAGCACTAAACTGCATTTGCGCACTAGACGGTAGATGGTGCTGATCAGTGTTGCCACTACAAAAAGCAATATTTTTGCAAGCTGAGAAAAAATTTGCAGACGACTCGGGGAATGGGTTCAGGGCGATTCTGAGGGCTGGTTCAGGGCGATTCTGAGAGCTGGTTCAGGGCGATTCTGAGGGCTGGTTCAGGGCGATTCTAAATGCTACTTTGAGTTGATTTTAATCATTGCTGCAGCAGCAGTGGCAGCATTGGTCCTAATTTGCTCCCTGATCAAAATGTCTGGAAAATATTGAATAATATGCTAATTTAGTCGTGCTCGCACTCCTCCAGCAACGGTACAAGACAAAAACTGCCAGATGGAATATTTGAAAAGTTGACATTAACTCGAATGCATCTTGCGA
>NIVC01003724.1:0-25000 GCA_002269645.1 Macrostomum lignano
CCCTAAGGCCTCATCCAACATTGGCATAGATTTTTAATTAAAGTGTAATGCTTAGGCCCTAGTTCATTATTTATATTGTCATTGACTCTAAAATATAATCATTGACCCTCATATAATAATATTATTTATTAGACTTGGTAACTGTTATTAGAAGAGTGTACCTATTATTAAAGTAATAAAAGTACAAAACTAAAAAATACCTGAAAAGTTATTATAACCAAAATGCTCACCTGCTGGTTTCATTGTAAATGCAGCAGTCAGTTGAAAGACATCAACCAAAAGAAAATAATACGTCAAATAATGATTTTAAATCAATTTGCACGATCCAGGGGTCAAATCAGGCAAGATAAGAATCAAGGGCATTAGATAATACGCACGTCACCATGACACTAAAAAAAATAAAATAGTTTACCTGTTTAAATCCGTCGCGAAAGTAAATAATATCTATAACGACATAACTAAACGTAACTAATTCCAACCCGGATTTTTTTACCTTTGGAGACGGATCTACAAAAGTTTAATGTTTAAATATTTCTTTGCTTTCAACGTAATATAGTATTTAACGTTTGCTTTTTGCTTTTAAATTGAAATGAATAGTATCAAACATAAAACACGAGTTTTCACTTTTTAAATTGCGGTTTAACAGCTGCTGCTTTGCATTTCTTTTACTCTAACACAGGATACATTTCCTATGTGTCACTCCAGCACTCAATAACGTAATTTTTGACTTGGATCAGTCTTAATTTGTGACTTGTAAAATCTATGAAACACTCCAGGTCTCAGCTCGAAAACCCCGAGGTTAGGGCAACAGATACTAGCTGCTGCTCATGCTAATTGTTAATGCTTGAGAGTAGAATTAGCTTCAGTCTATAATGGTCTTGACCCGGGATTTCGCGCTGCGGATGGAGTGTGCACTCATCTAGATATAGAATATGTGATTCAAATAGACTATGAAATCCCATGCGGTAATACAAATCAAAACAAAGTTGAAAGGGTTAAAACGAAGAATATTGAAACCTATATTTTCATAAGCACAATTATTGACAGCAGGAAATGGTTTTGTATATTTTCAAGCCTAAAAAAGTTACAAAATCGCCTCCACAGTAATGCTACCCAGTGCACTTTCAAGATGTGTTGTTGCATCCTCGGCCCCTCTGTGCAGCTGGAAAGGTGGATTGTCGAGTTCCAGTCTTTCTGGGCCAGTGTTCCAGTCATTTTTTTAAGAACTGATTCTCGATGCTGTCAAAACCACTACAATGATACCATCGCAGAGCAGTGATATATCGTGATAGATGGCCGGCCGGTTCCATTAAGTAGCGAGAATTCCACACAGTTCGAGGGAAAATGGCACATCATAACCAGTTAAGAAGACGCATGCATATTCTTGTCTGAAGGCAGCCATTGAGCTACTTGTTTAATTAATTTATCATTATTTAGTGGTGTATCGAAGCATGAGAACTCTTAGGACGTGACTCGATGATTAGCTAATTAAGCCCTCAAAACCGACTATTGAACCCCTCACTTCATGTGCAGTGGTTGGTTTATTGAAGATATATATACGAACGTAATGTTGACATTTTTGTTGTAATACTGCTCAAACCTTTGCCTTAATCCATCTTAAGAGTATTAGCAAAGTAAAACAGCTATAGAAAAATCTTACGAGACCATAGATATGAATGAAAGTTTGAACACTCTTTTTCCCACTAGGCATGTAAGCGTGTACGGCCGAAAGAACGACAACCCTAGTTTTTAACAGAAATCTTTGTTACGTTGTCAAGAAACCCGACAAAAATGAGCAAGAAACAAAGCATAGAATCGCCGGGCTTGTTGGAGAAAACCGGTTGTCAGGTGCTTGAAGCAGCAGTCAGCAAAGATTCTAAACCAACTGGAGGCAGAGAGCGGGTCATCTATTTCTCATTCCTCATCCAGTCGCCTCTCCGCGAGCTATTCACCAATCCCAAGGAGGACAAGCGAATCCTGAAGATCGAAATCACCTGTCACTGCCTGTTTCGGCTATCTGGCGAGTTCACCAGCGTGCCGCAGTTCCAACTGGTCGAGGCCTATTTAGATGACCGATTTGGCAACTTCGAGGGCTGTGTGCACATGCTCGAGGCCGTCTTCAAGGGTGTCGGCTGCAGTTTTATTCTTTACCGTACCATCAACATGAGCGTACACCCGAACGGCAGCTGCGACTACAGCTACCACTGCAACAACATTGACCGGAACTTCTACCAGGATGCGCGACCCTCTGACCATCGCGATGGTGCGAACGAAGTCGAAGAGGCTTCGTCCAGTTGCCTTCAGAGAGCCTTGCTGGCAAAGACTGGCGCACCTGAACAGTTCGATTCGAATTTTAGTAGCTTCTCGGTGACAAACTCCACGGTTAGCCGGCTGTTCAAGGAGCTCGAAAGAGACATTCCCAAGGGGTGGAGCGGCGACGCCTCCGTGGCGCCGTCTCGCAAGAGCCTTGAAGACTTTTTAGGCATGGAACTCGCCGTCCAGCAGCTGGAAGTCATCACCAGCAGTAATTACGAATTCGTCATCGAGGAGATGTTCTTCGAGGCTCTCATTGGTGAGATGAGGTCTGAGATGTTGCACTGCGTACTTTATCAGATACGCGTCGATTTGGTGGAGGCCGTCCTTCTAGAGAGTGTTACGGGCAGCTGCTTAGTGAGTCAATCTGCCTCTCAGCTTGTCACCAGCCTCTTGGAGCCAGCGGTACTGGTTGATCAAACCTGTGCCGACTGTCTCGGTGACAACTGCACGGTCGTGTACAGCAGCGCAGCCCTCTCTGCACAGGGCTGCGCCAACAACAACAGCACCTGCTGCGACTTCGAATACGACAGTGATGACAACGGTATCGAGCCAGTGCAAGAGGAGGGCGACAGCATCGCGGACGTCTCAGAGTCGCTGATTGACGAGCGCTGGTCGGAGAGCGGCGGCCAACTCGCGAAGCCGCCGACGGTGCGTCGCTTTGCGCCAGCAGCAGGCAAGCAGCAGAGCACGATGACGCCTGCGCTTCGATTGGAGCAGATTTTCTACGATTGGTGCGACTTAACAGTCCAGGAGGCCTGCTTAGAAACGTTTGTTGAGCTGGTCTCCCAGCGCCTGGTGGTTGCTATGTACAAAACCAGCCGATCCAAGTCGCAATTCGAGTGTCGCATTGTGAAGACATTCGCCAGATTTGGCAGAGCCTTCAGCGAACTGTCATCAGCTGCCACTGAGCCCGGGCTTGCCGATGTGATCACCGGCTTCTTTGCTTGCGTAGCTGACACGTTAAATGATCCGGACGCTCGGGATTGCCTCGGACAGACGTCCGACCTGGTGATGGCCGTCCGGGCTTCCGCAGCTAAAGAGGAAGATGAGGAAAGCGTCAGCCGAGTCGACGATGGCAGCAGCGGCTGTCGAGGCGGTTGGCAGTGGCTGCGAATTGCACAGAGGGCTTTCCAGCAAGCAATCAGGTAAATCACAAGTTTTCTGGCAGTCAGTCTTAACCTGGGTAGATTTCCCAGCCCTAAGTTTATCTAGTTTAAAATTGAATGCACAGTTATCAAAGTTTTGAAGTACATCTTATAACCCTGTAGAGAAAAGTGTTTCTATCAATTGAGTTTCTTGAGATTGCAAAACGGCATCCTTGGACTGTTGCCGACCGCTGCAAATAGCGTTAAATTCTGAGGACGACCATCGCTTCTGTTTCAGAGACCAGCTCTCCCGCCTGGGGCCCAAGCTGCAGCGCAAAGGGCGTCACCGACGCTCAAACAACTCAAGCGGCGGCGGCGGCGGCGGCGGCGGCGGCGGAGTAGCTTTGGGCGCAGACTGGCCGAACTGTTCGACCACTCAAGCAGCGGCGATGCCTCGTCCACCACGGTTACTACAGGCGACAGTTTTCTGCAGCAGTCGACGCCAGCCGAACGAGAGGAGCAGGAGACGCCAACCAAAAGGCCGGAGCGTTTGAGCTGCAATCTTCGACTCTGCGTTGAGGCGCCCGCTGCAACCAGCCAGGAGCCGGAAGACGCTACGGCGCCATTGTTGAGTTTGACAGACCTTTGTGTGGATTCGAATTTACTTGACACACAAAACTGTCGCGATTTCTTATCCGCTGCTGCAGTTTCGGCGGTGGTCCCGGATGGCGGTGCAATCACGGGCGCCTGGATGACTGCAGCAAT
The DNA here is from genome assembly GCA_002269645.1 of Macrostomum lignano. Classification (NCBI taxonomy): domain Eukaryota; kingdom Metazoa; phylum Platyhelminthes; family Macrostomidae; genus Macrostomum; species Macrostomum lignano. The sequence continues at coordinate 4,167 of NIVC01003724.1, forward strand.
TTCCAAGTGTCAGACATGCTCCGAGCGGACAGAGCTTCTATCCTGTCTGGCAACAGAGCCGCTCAGAGACGGTCACGCCAGCTGGATGTCCGTCGAGCTAATCGTTGCAGACGCCGCCGTTGCAGTGGTCTTCAAAGCCGGGCCAATCCACTTTGCCTGCGCGTCCTTCGCCTCCGCTGCCAGCTGCACTGCCGCGCTTTCTGTTGCACTGCCCGACCTGGCGACGAATCTACTTGCAGAGTTCCGCCCAGCGCCACTGGTTGCCAGGGCTGTGAGTCCGAGGGCCTGTGTTCATCGAGCTCGATCGACCTGGCTGGCGGCGTCTCACTGCTGTCTCCAACTGCTCGACGCCAAATCACAGCTACCAGTACTGTCGCAATCTTTGCCTACCCAGTTTGTGATTTCAAAGTGTGAAAACTCGACAGGGCTGGCAGCCTGCAACCTTCACGGCGGAGTCCGACCTTCCAGCAGTCACTGCTACCCGCTCGGTCTGCCTGACGCGGCTGAAACCTCGCCGAAACCGTCGGATGCCAGCTGCGGCTGGGGAACGGCTCGCGTTGAACTTGAGCACGCATCAATCGTTCGCCAATCTGTTCTGGAAGTGCCAGCGATCGCTGAGCAGGCTCTGCGGCACCGGATCGGCGCAGAGTCAACCCGTGCTGCTGGGAAACAGCTTCGAGCTGTGGTCCGCGGCGAGCCGGCTTGGAAACAATTCCGGAAAGCCAGGTGCACGCAACGGTGGCCAAATTCCTTTGAACGCGCGACTATCAGCGCCGACGATTGTCCGGCTCCCGGAGGTGGCGGCGACTGGCCGGAGAGGACGGTGCACGAGTGGAGCTGGGCACGGCCGGCCACGGCCCGCCTGAACAGGCCGACTCGGGCCTCGGCGACGGAGTTGCCCGTCGGCGCGCAGAGCGTTTCAACTTCGTCCAGTCCGCCAATAAGTCTCGTTGAAAGCCTGGCCGACCCCACCATGGTTCCGAGGGACCACTCGGCGATTGAGTCCTGCATCGTGGAGGGTTCGGACTGCTCAGTGTCCGACTGCAACATTGCCTTCTGCTTGGCAGCCGACTGGTCATTAGAAAAGCGCCAGCTCGAGCTCGTCTCCAGCAAATCGTCGTCGATCTCGCAGCCGCAGACGGTGCAGTTCTGCTGCCGGTTCTCCACAGAGGATTCCGTAGATACGGACTGCTTAATCGCCACTCCAGTGGGAGATGCGCTGAGCTGTACAGCCAGTGCGCAGGTGACCATTTTCCAACGGAGCATGAATCTGCCCAAAGAGCAGCTGCTCTCCGCCGGCAGCGGCTCGCTGCTTCGTCTGGCAGTTCGTCGGAGTCAGAGCTACAACTGCATCTCGACCTATTGATGAGATCCCCATGACAAGCTGCTTAAATGCCATGCATTTCCCGTGAAAGCGCTAGCGTATGTAATAATGTTCTGATGCATGCAGATTCGACACTTTGCGATAGCTTTAGCTTTCAAGTAGCAATCTTTACTTTTTAGGGACTTTTATTATTGATAAGCTCTTTTCCCGTAGACGCACTTGTTGTGTACCATATATTCATAATCTTCATCATTTATCCAACATTACTTGAGTATATACTTCCGCTAAAACTGGATAGGTAGTTAATAATATTAATTGCCTAAAATTTGCACTTAATAATATAATACATGGAGTAGAGTAGGCATGCGAAAGACGTTCGTACCTGTCATACTGAAATAATCAGAATAGGTGTGAACGCTTAAATCGATCATTTCCAAAATTATTCAAAGCTATCTATCGCATATCAACCACGTTAAATAGCCGGCAATATGCAGCCGCAGCTGGTCAGTCCAAGGACTGGGAGGTCGCCACACCCTCAATTGCCCCAGCTAATGCTGGCACCCATTTTACAGCTGAGTGAATTGAAGCAATGCAGAGTTGAGTGTCTTGCTCAAGGATACAAATTGTTCCGAGTGGGTCGAGACACGAACCCCCGACCTTTTAGTCGTGAGTCCGACGCTCTCACCACTAGGCTATAACGGCTCTTCTGTGAATCAATACATAGCTTATTTTTAGCACTTGGAATGGACTTTCGAGTATATCCCAATGGTTCGCTGCGCGTCGCCTTTAAGGTTGGCGATGCACGAGTCCTCGATGAGTGTCGTTGGTCCGTCCAAGCGACCTGTTGCGCCTGGCAGTCCATACTTGTAATTCTCTTCAGCTAAAACTCTTCTAGATTTACGATCTCTTAAGAGCATACTTGTGTGCTGTTGTGCTGTTATGCTTGGGCTTTGGCTACTCCTGCTTAGAGATTCTAATTTAATGAATTAGTGATGTATGAAGCAGTGCTCAGTCTATAAAACTCGGGAGTCTCACACACTACTTCGCATACCCATGCACTGGACATTGAGGAACTCAGTGTAAACAGGCTGCTGTAGCGCTTCCCACACAGTGGTTCCTTCACCTTTAGGAACTTAAGCCACTAATCTCTGGGAGCTAGACCCAGCCAATAGGGTAGCTAGGTCGTCCGTCAAATGGTGTTTTACCAGTGCCTTGCGGCATGGAGCTACCTGCATTTGTTAGCAAACTTATGAAACAACCCACGTCAGTATTACGAACATGTACATGTAATTCTCTATGCCATCTGAAACCATTTTCTGTGAGACCCGATGTACGCAAAATAATAAGCAAAATAACGGACAAAAATGACCCCTAAAGGAATTTATTTAGTCTGTTTTCATCATTGGTGCTATGCGACTTAATGTCATCGAAACCGGGCAGTTTATTAAGAAATTTTGGAACTTCTCAAACGATCAATGTTTCCTACGCAAAGCCAGGCACTTGTAGAGTTTATTATCCTAGCTGGCATTGTGAAACTGCACTAGTATTCAGCAATAATATGATTAGATTTGATATTTGTGCTTCTGCGTGCAGCCATAGAACTCGCACACAGAGGCCGCCTGATAGGGAATGAGCTGCGGTCTCAGGCCAGCTCTGGCCCGGTTGATCTCGATGCTGAGCTGCGGGACCGTCGGCTTCCTGGCCTGGCAGCCAAACACGAGCACATTGTTGACGTGGACAGATATACAGTTGTAGGTCGTTGGGTCTTCTCTGGCTAGGACAAAAATATTCGAGCCGAACTCTTTCTCCAAGCCTTGACGCAGTTCGTGAAAAACCTGCATTTGGGAGCATGGGAAATAATATTGATTATTACATGAGCTAACTGCAGGATTGTGTCCAACCCTGGCTGCTGAAGAAATTTTGCTCGTTCCACTGACTCCTGAGCAGGGACGTGGCCATGGTTTTTTGGGGGGGGGGAAGCCTAGACTTCTACACACGTACATGTACACGACTAAGTTTACGTACATGTTTATACGTATACATTATTTTTAGAATTGGTGCTGTCAGTGCTCATTTTAGCGCCGCAGCTGCATTCATTTTAGCGCCGCAGCTGCATTCATTTTAGCGCCGCAGCTGCATTCATTTTAGCGCCGCAGCTGCATTCATTTTAGCGCCGCAGCTGCATTCATTTTAGCGCCGCAGCTGCATTCATTTTAGCGCCGCAGCTGCATTCATTTTAGCGCCGCAGCTGCATTCATTTTAGCGCCGCAGCTGCATTCATTTTAGCGCCGCAGCTGCATTCATTTTAGCGCCGCAGCTGCATTCATTTTAGCGCCGCAGCTGCATTCATTTTAGCGCCGCAGCTGCATTCATTTTAGCGCCGCAGCTGCATTCATTTTAGCGCCGCAGCTGCATTCATTTTAGCGCCGCAGCTGCATTCATTTTAGCGCCGCAGCTGCATTCATTTTAGCGCCACAGCTGCATTCATTTTAGCGCCGCAGCTGCATTCATTTTAGCGCCACAGGCACTCATTTTAGCGCCGTAGCTGCATTCATTTTAGCGCCACAGGCTCTCATTTTAGCCCCACAGGCACTCATTTTAGCGCCGCTGGCACTCATTTTAGCGCCGCAGGCACTCACTTTAGCGCCACAGGCACTCACTTTAGCGCCACAGGCACTCACTTTAGCGCCACAGGCATTCATTTTAGCGCCACAGGCATTCATTTTAGCGCCGCAGGCACTCATTTTAGCGCCACAGGCACTCACTTTAGCGCCACAGGCACTCATTTTAGCGCCGCAGCCACTCATTTTAGCGGCACTAAAATGAGTGAACATGAGTATTCAAGTAGTATATCTAGTAATCTCCCGCAAGCCTGCATGTAAACTTAGTGCAGAGAGTAGAGTCAGAGGTACATGTGTACTGCTTTACCTGCTCCCCATGCGTGCCGTTGGAGCACAGGCTGCCATAAGTAATGATGACTTCAACCTCAGCGGCTGCCCTGGCCGACTCAATATTATCCAGCTCCTGGTCGTTGAGCTCCTGAACGTCGCTCTGCTCGCTATTTCTGTCGGCCATACTCGTCCGGACCAAGCAGCTGATGCCGAGGCCGGAGCTACAGGCGTCTGCTATGAAGTTAGTCGCCATCGGAGAGTTTCTGTGTCCAGTTTAGAAAAGCACCGTTTCTCTCTGATACTCGTAGAAATCCGCGCTTGTAGTTACTGAGGGTGAATTTTGAGTTCACCTCAGTTGGTCTGCTGCGCGCCGCCTTCAACATCGGCGTCGAGCGAGTCACCAACGCGGCACTCTATCGCCGCGCTGGCCTGCCACGTCCAAGTGATCTACTGCGCCGTCGGCGACTCCAGCTCGCAGGCCATCTCATCCGCGCCGAGTCGTACTGCCCACAGCCGGTGCAGGAGGTGCTGCTGCTCACGCTGCAGGCACCCTACCGGCGAGGTCAAGCGCGAACTCGGCGTTATGTCGACTGTCTGCTGGCTGACGCCGGCGCCCCGGACACTGCCGGTGGCGCGGCCTTTGTTCGCGCCCAAGCCATGAAGCGCGCCCTGTGACGCTGACTTTTACCATCATGACAGCGTATTTTGTTGTTGTTGTGTTGTTTGAGTTCACCTGTGGACTGCTATCATGATACCCTGGACTGGAAACAGCAGATTGCTTTTTGTCTGTGGCCAAAATCCTAGCTGTTGGTATGTAAGAATAGCACTCGAAACACCGACTATTGAGCAGCATTGCATTGCAGTTCTGAGTCTCCCTTTCAGCCATGGCTTAACCCCAACTCTTCCTTTTGATGCTTGGCCTACCAATAACTCCCAATGGACCCTTGGCATCTCAGCCATTGCCCCAAGAGCCACAGCATTTCAGCGATTCCCACATAAACCTTGACTTCATGGCAATTTCCACTATGAATCTTGACATCTCAGCAACTCTTGTTCACTCGTGAACTCAACTGCCGTAGTCTATTAATGAAATGAATAAAATACATTGCCCGAAATATTTGTTCATGGCAATGACCTCCGGACAATGACCGGCCATTTTCTGGAGGTAAAAAAACAAGACTGGACAACAATACCATAGGCGAAAAAAGTAACACGAAGCGTGAAATTCTTATATTTATTGAAGTCCAACAAAAATGTTCCAACAATAACACTGCTTAGTCAATTGAGTGCAAGTCTAACCTATGGTCATGTTCTCATCACGACAGCAGGAGAAAGTCCAGAAAATACGACGGTTGAGTCCATTACTCAAATTTGCAACCATTGAATGAACAGTTGTGGAAACTGTACCTGACCGACGGATTGTCATGACTGATGCCGGTGATCTGCACGGAAGACGACACAGGTACTGGCACCGGTGAACTCTCACGCAATAGAGTCGCAACAGCTTGTGAAGAACCATTCAAATCAAGTGCCATAGAAACAGCCTCACTGGTAGACTGCAGCGAGCGATCACGGCGCTTGGACAGGTAACGGCGAGTTGTCCTCTCAGAAACCTGACCGGTTATCGACATGATGTCAGCCAGGTTGTACCCAGCAGCCTCTAGATCAGCAATCCTGCTCACTCTACAACAGAAATAAAGTATTGCATAGAAAATATGCAACTGGTTTAAAGCAATATGAAGAAAAAGGCTTACCGAATGCAATGATTCGTGTACATCTTGGACAAACCGGCCTTCTCGCTCAAGTTTCGCATGAAACGCAGGAAGTAGTTCTCCCCGCGATTCTGCTTTGTTGAGAACATAGGCTGTCCATTGGAATCCGTGTTGGATAGTGGACGCGGGAACAGATGGTTGTCCTTGGTTGTTGGAGGTAGCAGTTGTAGATATCTCCTCACTTTGGCCGTGTCGTAGATCCGAGCTTGTTTGTTGTCCGGCCTGGCCTTCGCCTTCACAGGATCGGCTGACTTATTCTTCGTTGGCAGAGCAGGAAGACAGTAGTACTCCTTGCCGTCAGAATCCGTGTGCAATTCAAGCGAGTCCCTTTGTCTCAGGAACTTCAGATGCTCCTGGCCACGCTCTCCAAAGGAGTAAAGAACATAGAACAGAAATTTAGCCTGCTCGATTTCAGCCGTAGTCCCTTCAAAGTAGCACCGCAACTTCTGCATGTCGCCTTCTTCAATTGGTTCATACTGCCTGGTGCAGCCACCATCTCGATGGAAATCACGAACCTTGACACGCAGCATCTCGTTGCAGGATTTGAATTCCTCACCACCGATTATATCGACAGGCAGCTTCAGAACCATGCGTAGGAAACGCTGAATTCCAGCCCGGATACAGATGAGAGAGGCCGGCGAGTAGAACGAGCCATCCTGTTTCTTCAGCTTGAAGTAGAAGTACCGAAGATATTGGTTCAATGTAGGATTGTTGACATGCTGAATGTTGCGCAGATTCTCCCCTTCCAGGAAGTCTCGAAAACGTTGGCCATGCTGGTACATCTGCTTCCGAGTATCCTCAGGCAGACTCTCGATCTCGATTCTGTCCATCTCGGAAACGTCTATCTTTTCATCTCCATCGATCATTGGCAGCCCAGTATCAGCTGGACCATTTTGGACATACTTCAGGAACGCATCGAAATCTTCGTCGTGCCGATCAACGGCAGAGGATTCCGAGAGGAAGTTCAGTTCATCCTGCGTGATGTTGCCGAGGTCCTCACACGGGAGGTTACCCCAATTAATATAATGTATTATCGGGTCGCTCATGATGGACAGAAAACTCTTGAATCAACAGGTTTGGACAGACTACTTACTGCCTGGGAATCCCTCACACAAACCCCTTCACCCCCACTGAAAGTTTTGCCATAGACATTTCAACCCTCCATTCAATCAATAGGATTGTCATTGCCATGAACTCTCCACGCCTTTTGGCTTTCGTGCCATAGACGTTTGTGCCTCCTCCTTCTGGGCCACTTCGATTCGTGCCATAGATATTTCCTGCAATGAAGTTAACTGGAAGAGAGAACTCCAGGCAACGGCCAAATTTCCACTCGCGGCTAGCGCCGCTCGTGGCTTTGGCCGTTGCCTGGAGTTCTCTCTTCCAGTTAACCCCCCATTGCAATTCAAAATTCATGGGATTCAAGCAATAGATTTACCAAAATTCAGCAAACCTACATGCTGTTCCTATTGTTTTAATGTAATTTGATGCAAACAGATTAAAATGTTTGAATTACGATTTTTATAGGTTTTTTGTATCTGAAAAAATATCGAGATCTCAATGCTGAAATCTGAGAGTTATAATTTTAATTTTACTTAATTTTAATTATTTTATGTCACTTTAATAGGCTCGATTGTAGGAACGGTATTCAATGAAAAAAAGACCATGCTTAAAAGAACTAGCCTTAATAAACTCCGTTTGCATGCAATGAATGTGTTTCAAGAATGGATTTTAATTTAACACAATTATATTTAATTAAGCAGCTCTTGAATATAACTTGAGTATAAATCTGAAAATACTATATTATAACTATACGCATACTAATATTAATACAAAGATTAATAAAATGTAAAACACGTGTACCAATAAACTGTGCAAACAACAGGCAGCAAAGCTTGATTGTTTTCCATCAGCCAATTATATTGTAGATAAGATTGAAACAGACTAGTAGAGAGTAATTAAAATTTGAGTTAATAACTACATTGAGGTTTGCTTTGCTCCAAACAACAATATTTATATTTCAGGTCGTCAACTACTAGGAAATATCGATAAAGTGCAGCTGGCGGGGAGAGGAAAGAGAGAGGAAAGAGGAAAGAGGGTTTGGGGGTTAATAGCCAGACCAGAAAATCGATAACCCTCTCTTACCACCAACCCATTCTGCCAGAGTCTACAATAGCGTTTAAGTGTGGCTGGCGGGGAGAAGAAAGACACATGGGGGTTAATAGCCAGACCAGAAAATCGATAACCCTCACCCACCACCCCATTCTGCCAGTCTACAAAAGCGATTAAGTGTGGCTGGCGGGGAGAAGAAAGACACATGGGGGTTAATAGCCAGACCAGAAAATCGATAACCCTCTCTTACCACCACCCATTCTGCCAGAGTCTACAATAGCGATTAAGTGTGGCTGGCGGGGAGAAGAAAGACACATGGGGGTTAATAGCCAGACCAGAAAATCGATAACCCTCACCCACCACCCCATTCTGCCAGTCTACAAAAGCGATTAAGTGTGGCTGGCGGGGAGAAGAAAGACACATGGGGGTTAATAGCCAGACCAGAAAATCGATAACCCTCTCTTACCACCACCCATTCTGCCAGAGTCTACAATAGCGATTAAGTGTGGCTGGCGGGGAGAAGAAAGACACATGGGGGTTAATAGCCAGACCAGAAAATCGATAACCCTCACCCACCACCCCATTTGGTCACAAGTGCACTCAAGAAATAAAATTAAATCGTAACAATTGAATCGAACTGTCTATCCACGAAGTCTAAAATGATTGGCTGTTGGATAAAGTCAATTTTTACCGCTCAGTTGAGCAGACAGTTTCCGGATACTCGTACATGAGCCAAATTCCGTACGTAGGTGTAGGTCAATTTCTATATAAAAATCACAATATTGCTTTGCAGCAAATGGGTAAAGAAGTCAAACAAAAACTAAATTGGTGCACAATAAAGGAAACATAAATACACACTGATACACGCAAATGTCAAATAAAATGAATTCGTCATGAGGCAGTGACATGTCGCCACAGTTGAAATGGATTACAAGTTGCACTTTAACTTAAATACATAAACATAAGAAATGTAGACAACAATAAAAGCTTGTGACTAACGAGGTCAAAATTGCGTTGAAGTAAAATCATAACTCAATTGCGCATAGTTTAATAATGATAATGAGATAAGCTCATGACAGATCCTTCTATGCATTATTATGTAAGCAATAAATATATGAGAATAACTTTATAGAAAAGCCGATTCATCTCGAACTCTATTGTTGGGGGTTATCCTGTTGTTCGTACGAGCGCAGTTATAAGTTTTGTTGTCTTAATTCACTTGTTCGCTTCTTGGCTCAAGACACGAGCTCGGGACCTTTGGCACAGATGAGCAAAAGTCATCGTATTGCCCGTTTGGATTTTGCTTTAGGTCAATGGTCAATTGACTAAATAAAGCATTATGTATAGAGTCGTATCGATAAAAGTTAACGTTTAGTAATATTATTATTTCACGAGCAACTACATATTTTAGCATATGCTGGATTAGATACTAAACACGGCGTTAGAAAAAACAGAAAAGTACATGTAGAGAAACATGTAAATTTTATTTATAAGCTACACGCAATAATAATTAATTGAAGGGGGATGGGATTCTTTTAGATTAATAATTTTCCTGCTGCATTGGATTACCAATATCTTTTTTATTTAAGAATACAAAATTACTGAACAAGCTGTGGCAAACAAAGTGCCATAAACAGCACCCGCTTTATAAAAATTAAAAATGTTCGCCTAAACATCACCCCAACCCGCCTGGGTCTTATCTACTTCCAAAACACCAATAAAATCAGTGTTGGCTTGGATAGGAAAGAGAGAGCAGGGGTAGAGGAGCCCAGCACCCCAACTCGCCTGGGTCTTATCTAATTCCAAAACACCAATAAAATCTGTGTTGGCTTAAACAGAAAAGAGAGAGCAGGGGTAGAGGAGCCCAGCACCCCAACTCGCCTGGGTCTTATCTAATTCCAAAACGCCAATAAAATCAGTGTTGGCTTGGATAGGAAAGAGAGAGCAGGGGTAGAGAAGCCCAGAACCCCAACTCGCCTGGGTCTTATATAATTCCAAAACGCCAATAAAATCAGTGTTGGCTTGGACAGGAAAGAGGAAGCAGGGGTAGAGGAGCCCACCACCCCAACTCGCCTGGGTCTTATATAATTCCAAAACACCAATAAAATCAGTGTTGGCTTGGACAGGAAAGAGGAAGCAGGGGTAGAGGAGCCCACCACCCCAACTCGCCTGGGTCTTATCTAATTCCAAAACACCAATAAAATCTGTGTTGGCTTAAACAGAAAAGAGAGAGCAGGGGTAGAGGAGCCCAGCACCCCAACTCGCCTGGGTCTTATCTAATTCCAAAACGCCAATAAAATCAGTGTTGGCTTGGATAGGAAAGAGAGAGCAGGGGTAGAGAAGCCCAGAACCCCAACTCGCCTGGGTCTTATATAATTCCAAAACGCCAATAAAATCAGTGTTGGCTTGGACAGGAAAGAGGAAGCAGGGGTAGAGGAGCCCACCACCCAACTCGCCTGGGTCTTATATAATTCCAAAACACCAATAAAATCAGTGTTGGCTTGGACAGGAAAGAGGAAGCAGGGGTAGAGGAGCCCACCACCCCAACTCGCCTGGGTCTTATCTAATTCCAAAACACCAATAAAATCTGTGTTGGCTTAAACAGAAAAGAGAGAGCAGGGGTAGAGGAGCCCAGCACCCCAACTCGCCTGGGTCTTATCTAATTCCAAAACGCCAATAAAATCAGTGTTGGCTTGGATAGGAAAGAGAGAGCAGGGGTAGAGAAGCCCAGAACCCCAACTCGCCTGGGTCTTATATAATTCCAAAACACCAATAAAATCAGTGTTGGCTTGGACAGGAAAGAGGAAGCAGGGGTAGAGGAGCTCACCACCCCAACTCGCCTGGGTCTTATATAATTCCAAAACGCCAATAAAATCAGTGTTGGCTTGGATAGGAAAGAGAGAGCAGGGGTAGAGAAGCCCAAAACCCCAACTCGCCTGGGTCTTATATAATTCCAAAACACCAATAAAATCAGTGTTGGCTTAAACAGAAAAGAGAGAGCAGGGGTAGAGGAGCCCAGCACCCCAATTCGCCTGGGTCTTATCTAATTCCAAAACGGTTTGGATGAGGAGCTTACCACCCCAATGTGTTACGGTTTTACGAGTATACTATGGCAAAGTAGATAGCCCTTTAAGTCTATAAAGTCTATAGACAAAATGAGCGACATCTAATCGAAAAGATAAAAAACACTTGAACAGAAAGACAAACAGAGGTACTAAAACACAGACCAAAGTTTCTTGACTAGAATAATTTGCTAGACAGAGGTTGAATATCATAAAAACATAGCCAAAAACAATAGAAAAATTTTCGTCGTAACTGAATGGAGCAGAGACAATCCATAATGCATTGATAGACCAAAGTCCACAAGTCTCAGTTTTTTCCTCAAAAGACTCAACCGGAGTCAGATCAACTCAAACTCAAGCATTATTGACCAGATAGGCTCCGCTGTTGGGCCGGCTTCCCGTGCTCACCGTGGCCGTTTCCTCCAGCTCCTGGATCGGGTCCAGAAACGAGCAGGCCGTGGCCTGATAGAAGCCGGCGTGCTCAGCAACGGGGAACAGGGGATCAGCGGCGGGGCTCACGCCCTCGGCCAGCTGCGGATCGATGCCGGCGTAGACGGGCCGGTAGAGCGACCGGGTAGGGGAGATCGAACCCTGGTCGGCCGCCGCCGAGGCCGACAACTGCCGGAAATGGGAGGGGGGTTGGGTGGCTTGAGATCGTGAAACTGCAGCAGGGAGAGCGGCAGTTTTCTTTGCTTTTGCTTGAATATAAAAATATTTCTTGCTTTAGGGTTTAAAAAATGTAAGTGTTAAAAATCGTGAATAAATCGTTCTTTTGTTTTTCTGCCCTCGATTTTCACTTATCCGCGCAGAAATCCCCTCCAAACTTCATCTCAATCCTCCCCTGTCTCTCTTGATCCTCCCCTCCTCTTTACCCTCTTCGCTCCCTCTTTACCCTCCTCGGTCCCTCTCTACCCTCCTCTCTCCTCTTTACCCTCCTCGCTCCCTCTTTACCCTCCTCTCTCCCTCTTTACCCTCCTCTCTCCCTCTTTTCCCTCCTCTCTCCTCTTTACCCTCCTCTCTCCTTCTTTACCCTCCTCTCTCCCTATTTACCCTCCTCTCTCCTCTTTACCCTCCTCTCTCCTCTTTACCCTCCTCTCTCCCTTTTTAACCTCCTCTATCCCTCTTTACCCTCCTCTCTCCCTCTTTACCCTCCTCTCTCCCTCTTTACCCTCCTCTCTCCCTCTTTACCCTCCTCTCTCCCTCTTTACCCTCCTCTCTCCCTCTTTACCCATACTTCCTGATAATGCTCCATTTAGGTGTCAAAAAACCACTGACAAGAACACGTAAATTTAAAGTTTTTATCCTGCAGTTATTTATAGTTTTTCAAACGTTTACATACAATGATTTACAAATATTAAACAATCGAACGAAAACAGAATTTTTACTCCTTTTTTTATCAGCATTAAGCGTCACCGAACTACTAATAGTAAAAGATCCGCGCATAAATTGCTATTTAGACTTACCCCGTAAGAGACAGTGCGTATTCGCATTATTGAGTTCACTTAAGCAGATATGAGCTTACGAGTATCAGTGCTAAGCTGATGTAATAATATAACAATTATAATAGCAACCATATTTACACGAGCGAGGTTCTCAACTAAATTTTATCAAAAAATTTCTTACTATCAAAAGATTATGGACATAAAACTCAAAACTTATCTAGAATTATCTTCAGAAATAAACTTTCGATACGTATATCTACCTAGCTACTCTCTCCCATCTACCTCTTTACTCTTCTATCTACCTATCTGCTCTCTCTCCCATCTACCTCTTTACTCTCTCGTTATCTGCTTGTCTCCTCTCTCCCATCTATCGGTTTACTCTCTCTTATCTACCAGTATATTTTCACCTATCTAATAAGCTACTCCCTCCCATCTACCAGTCTACTCTCTCCCATCAACCTTTTTACTCTCTCTTATCTACTTATCTCCTTTCCCTATCTACCATTCTACTCTCCAATCTACCAGTCTACTCTTCTAATCTACCAGTCTACTCTTCCCATCTACCAGTCTACTCTTCTCATATACCAGTCTACTCTCTCTCATCTACCAGTCTACTCTCTCCATCTACCAGTCTACTCTCTCCATCTACCAGTCTACTCTCTCCATCTACCAGTCTACTCTCTCCATCTACCAGTCTACTCTCTCCATCTACCAGTCTACTCTCTCCATCTACCAGTCTACTCTCTCCATCTACCAGTCTACTCTCTCCATCTACCAGTCTACTCTCTCCATCTACCTGCCTACTCTCTCCATCTACCTGCCTACTCTCTCCATCTACCAGTCTACTCTCTCCATCTACCAGTCTACTCTCTCCATCTACCTGCCTACTCTCTCCATCTACCTGCCTACTCTCTCCATCTACCTGCCTACTCTCTCCATCTACCAGTCTACTCTCTCCATCTACCAGTCTACTCTCTCCATCTACCTGCCTACTCTCTCCATCTACCAGTCTACTCTCTCCATCTACCAGTCTACTCTCTCCATCTACCAGTCTACTCTCTCCATCTACCAGTCTACTCTCTCCATCTACCAGTCTACTCTTCTCATATACCAGTCTACTCTCTCCCATCTACCAGTCTACTCTTCTCATATACCAGTCTACTCTCTCTTATCTACCAGTCTACTCTCTAATTTTCTACCTGCCTACTCTCCCCATCTGTTTGTTGACTTTCTCCTATTTATCTGTCTACTCTCTGATCTACCTCCGGGTCCCTCAGTCTCCCTACTCTTCAGCAGATAAATTTTGGTCTCAAAGCGGATGCCAGCCAGGAAATTCCCAAAAGCCCGCACAAAAGCTATTTTTTAGGTTTAAAGCGCGGAGGGGCGCACAAAGTCGCAGACAGTTTGTCCGGGACCGCCAAAGTGTTCGGAGCGATGCAGGGCGCCCTTCCAGACCACTTTGAACTCGGCGGACTGCGCCAGCCAGCTGGCAGAGGCCAACAGGTCATCGCCGCCGTTGTGGCGACTCTCTGAATTGCCCGATGAGGCTTCCAGGCTGGCGTAGACGGTGGGGGACCTGACAGATGCCGTCTAAGGAGGCGCATTTCGAATATGGGATTAGTGGGGCTCTTTAATAGCAGCGAAGCGGCTGGAGACTGAACAGAGGTTAAGGGAAGGAAGGAAAGGTAAGGAACCACTGCTTGATTAATAATTGTGCCCAGCAATTGAGGATCTGGGAGGCTGGCCCAGCAACTGAGGATCTGGGAGGCTGGCCCAGCAACTAAGGATCTGGGAGGCTGGCCCAGCAACTGGGGATCTGGGAGGCTGGTGGCCCAGCAACTGAGGATCTGGGAGGCTGGCCTATCAGCTGATGATCTGGGAGGCTGGCCCAGCAACTGAGGATCTGGGAGGCTGGCCCAGCAGCTGAGGATCTGGGAGGCTGGCCCAGCAACTGAGGATCTGGGAGGCTGGCCCAGCAACTGAGGATCTGGGAGGCTGGTGGCCCAGCAACTGAGGATCTGGGAGGCTGGCCTAGCAACTGAGGATCTGGGAGACTGGCCCAGCAACTGAGGATCTGGGAGGCTGGCCCAGCAACTGAGGATCTGGGAGGCTGGCCCAGCAACTGAGGATCTGGGAGGCTGGCCCAGCAGCTGAGGATCTGGGAGGCTGGCCCAGCAACTGAGGATCTGGGAGGCTGGCCTAGCAACTGAGGATCTGGGAGGCTGGCCCAGCAACTGAGGATCTGGGAGGCTGGCATAGCAACTGAGGATCTGAGAGGCTGGCCCAGCAACTGAGGATCTGGGAGGCTGGTGGCCCAGCAACTGAGGATCTGGGAGGCTGGCCTAGAAACTGAGGATCTGGGAGACTGGTCCAGCAACTGGGGATCTGGGAGGCTGGTGGCCCAGCAACTGAGGATCTGGGAGGCTGGCCCAGCAACTGAGGATCTGGGAGGCTGGCCCAGCAACTAAGGATCTGGGAGGGTGGCAGATCCAGATCCTGCGGCCTGTTCGATGCACTTCTAACCAAACTGACGACAACAAAGAAAATTTCGAATTCTAAAACACTTTTCGTTAGAGCTAAAAGCGGAAAAAACAGATTGAAGTGCAGAGCGGCTATTCCTGGAACTGGGGGCGTGGCACGTCAAGGTCGCTCACGCGATGCTCAAAGCAGCTCGAGCTGACATCTGATTCGCCCGACGTTTGAGCAGGAAGCGGAATCAAAACAGATCTTTTTCAGAGTGTTACCGCGGACACGAAATTCGGATCATGTTTTGGGATTTATTCAAACGAAGAACGCATGTCTGATTTAACAAACTTTTTAACCATGAAACCAAAAACCTTTTACTTGTTACACTTGGGGTTGGGTGTCTGTCGAGCCCCCAACAATTTCACACCTCGATGCGCATAGATTATTTGAGTCGCACAACTCACGCGAAACCCAGATTAAAGGACTCAAACGGGTGCAGCAGACTCACCCGTTCGCACTGTCCCAGCAGCCGCTGCCGCTCCATCTCGTGTATCTTCTTGTACTCGATAGCGTCCTGGTAGAACAGGATGAGCACGGCTAGGGAAGGCAGCAGGTGAGCGGTGACGACCACAATGGAGTGCACAGGCAGGTAAACCCGGAGGTCGTGATTGAACACCCCGGAGCAGGAGGCGGCGCTGGAGCTGCGCAGGAATAGCCAGTAGGCCAGGTTGATGAGGCTCCCGAAGGCGAACACAAGGACGCTACTGCAATTCGGAGGTTGATGCACGCGAGTCAAGACATCTGCTGGGTCTACAGACTCCCAGGATCCCAGATCCCAGATCCCAGGATCTCAGATCCCAGATCCCAGGATCTCAGATCCCAGGATCCCAGGATCCCAGATCCCAGATCCCAGGATCCCAGATCCCAGGATCCCAGATCCCAGATCCCAGATCCCAGATCCCAGATCCCAGGATCCCAGATCCCAGGATCCCAGATCCCAGATCCCAGGATCCCAGATCCCAGGATCCCAGGATCCCAGGATCCCAGATCCCAGGATCCCAGATCCCAGGATCCCAGATCCCAGGATCCCAGATCCCAGGATCCCAGATCCCAGGATCCCAGATCCCAGGATCCCAGATCCCAGGATCCCAGATCCCAGGATCCCAGATCCCAGGATCCCAGATCACAGATCCCAGGATCTCAGATCCCAGGATCCTAGATCCCAGATCCCAGGATCCCAGAATCTTGTGTTCAATCCCAGATCCCAGAATGTGCCCGATAGGGAGAGTCAGCCAGTGGCTGACTTAAACAAATTTGTACTTTTTTGAAGTGAAATAATTAAATAACCAAGCTTTATCTATTTTAACTTTTCCTTTTATTAGTCACGTCCCGCTGTCCAGGCGTTTATTGACAGCAAATTAGCGAAATTTGTTTATAAGCAAGGCTAGCTAAACTCGCCCCAGGGGACCTCAGCTGATGCGTTGAACAGCTGCGCCAGTCGCTGCGTTGTCTCCGAGAGCCGGACCCGAGGGAGTCGATTGTGGTGCATTGGGTCGGAATAGAAGATTTGCACCAGCAAAGTGCTTCTCGGCCCGGCAGCGATTCTGTGCCTTCGATTTCAAGCTGGGGATGCTGGCTACTATCCGCCCGCTGCTCTAGTGCAGTTCAAGCACTTTGGCAAACACAAGCCTGGATGCCACCGTCTCTACCTCTTTGCTGTCCAGGGATTAAGCCTGGACCCGCGATTCTGCAGGGATCCGTGCAGTATATTTAGCAATGCGATCCCAAAGTGCACATCACAGAGCTGGCCATCGCGGCTAAGTTGGATCTAAATCTTGGGTAGTAATCCGGATGCAGATTGTAGAACTTAGGATTGGGTTTCTGGGATTTTGGATTGGGATTCTGGGATTTTAGATTCAGATTCTGGGATTTAGGATTGGGATTCTGGGATTTCGGATTGGGATCCTGGGGTTTCGGATTGGGATTCTGGGATTTAGGATTGGGATTCTGGGATTTAGGATTGGGATTCTGGGATTTCGGATTGGGATCCTGGGATTTTGGATTGGGATTCTGGGATTTTAAATTGGGATTCTGGGATTTTGGATTGGGATGCTGGGATTTTGGATTGGGATTCTGGGATTTTAAATTGGGATTCTGGGATTTTGGATTGGGATGCTGGGATTTTGGATTAAGATTTTAGGATTTGGATTGGGATTCTGAGATCGGAGCTCTGAAGGCTGGGATGGAGACTCTGGATTCTAGACTGGGATTCAGGAATTTTCGGGGCTCGGATTCCAGAAGATGAAAACAGAATTTAGTATTCTAGAAGTGGGGATCGGGAATCGATGATTAGAAGATTACTATGGCATGCGCAATAATGAAACTATATTGGTGCAGCCAAAGTTAGGCCTAATTAGCAAATGATATCAACAGCTCTTCCCCTGCGGAAATCTCTACCCAAATCTGTCTGCCAGACTGCAAGCACTATTGCTGGGTAACTAAACCGCCTGCCAGACTGCAAACAGAGCTGCTACCGCCGCTGCTGGCATTTATTTTCATACGAGATCCAGCACTGGACTGCACTATTGCACTTCATTCATTGCCGCCTAAACTGCCCGAATTCATTCCGTCAATGAAATGCCCATCAAAGTGACACCGTTCTGGGTTTCGATCGATTAAATCAATTGGAAGATTTGCATCACACACAGCATTCTTGTCTCCCGGTCCTGTCTCCCCAGTTCTCTCTCCCTCACTCTTGTTTGTTTGTAAGAAAACTGTTTTTCTTTCTTTAGTAGCAGCAGTCTTTGTTGTATCTGTCGGAGCAGCAGTCTTTGTCTCTGACGGAGCCACAATCTTTGTCCCTGACGGAGCAACAGTATTTGTCTCTGCCGGAGCAACAGTCTTTGTTTCTCAGATAGCAACAGTCTTTGTTTCTCACATAGCAACAGTCTTTGTTTCTTGACATGCAAGTCATGTAAGACGTGACTCACAGCACAACGGTGCAGCGCAGGTAATTTCGGACAGACGGCTCGGTGTTAATCCGGTTTAATCGCTTCAAATGCTTGTAGGACACCATCGACAGGGCCAGCAGCGCAAGCCATTCGACGACCAGGAAGGCCACTTGGTAGAAGGCTGCAAATCGAAATTGGTTTCTATATTGAAATTTCTTATGAATGCTCATCAACTTCATACGGTCTTAAGAGCGGGAAAGGAGTGACCATAGAGTGAAATGTCTACCATGCTCACAGAGTGAAAATTCTACCATAAAGTGAAAAAACTAATATAGAGGAAAAGACTTCCATAGAGTGAAAAGACTAACATTTAGTGAAAAGACTAATATAGAGTGAAGTCTACCATAGACTGAAAAAACAGCCATAGAGTAAAAAGACTACCATAGAGTGAGAAGTCTACCATAGAGTGAAAAGACTAACAAAGTGAAAAGTCTACAATAGAGTGAAAAGTCTACCATAGAATGAAAAGTCTACCATAGAGCGAAAAGTCTACCATAGAGTGAAAAGTCTACCATAGAGTGAAAAGTCTACCATAGAGTGAAAAGTCTACCATAGAATGAAAAGTCTATCATAGAATGAAAAGTCTACCATAGAGTGAAAAGTCTATCATAGAGTGAAAAGTCTACCATAGAGTGAAAAGACTAACAGAGTGAAAAGTCTGCAATAGAGTGAAAAGTCTACCATAGAGTGAAAAGGTTACCATAGAGTGAAAAGTCTACCGTAGAGTGAAAAGGTTACCATAGAATGAAAGGTCTACCATAGAGTGAAAAGGTTACCATAGAGTGAAAAGTCTACCGTAGAGTGAAAAAGTTACCATAGAATGAAAGGTCTACCATAGAGTGAAAAGGTTACCATAGAGTGAAGACTACCATAGAGTGAAAAGACTATCATAGAATGAAGAGGCAGAGTGTGACGGGTGTAGCAAGAGTAGTGACAGTTATGACTACAGAGCTCACAAGAAGTGACAAGCAGCAGAGAAGTGCTCAACCTCAGGCGCTGGCAGGAGACTGCAAACACGCGAGCTACGGAAGCAAGAAAATCACGTGACTGACAAGGCAGTTTCGGAGAAAAACTTCCTAGCTAAGGAATTCTACCTTCTTCACGGCCTGTCCTCGCTGACTGAGCCGTCTGCAACGCCCCCGTTTCTCTCTCACCTCAAAGCCCGAGAGCCGGCAAGCTATCAGGAATCGAATTACCTATGCAAGAAAATTGAGCTAGAGCACGCGTTGAGATCGGGAACAGCTGGACTGAGATATCCCCCAGATCATCATGGGCGTGAAGTCTTACTTGTTTACTAGACGCGGACGTGGGACAGAATAATATTTTCTGGTCATTCGATCACCGAAAAGTGCGGCTTTAAGACCCATTTAAATTAAAATACTGAACAGAAATTTATTGAAGGCCCGAGTATTTGGCCTTAAAGTCTATTAGCTGGAACTAAGTAACTAATTAAGGGTCAAGGTCTCCCTTACAGACACAACACTGGGTCAAGGCCTCCCTTACAGACACAACACTGGGTCAAGGCCTCCCTTACAGACACAACACTGGGTCAAGGCCTCCCTTACAGACACAACACTGGGTCAAGGCCTCCCTTACAGACACAACACTGGGTCAAGGCCTCCCACACAGACACAATACTGGGTCAAGGCCTCACAGACACAACACTTGGTCAAGGCCTCACAGACACAACACTTGGTCAAGGCCTCCCTTACAGACACAACACTGGGTCAAGGCCTCCCTTACAGACACAACACTGGGTCAAGGCCTCCCTCACAGACACAACACTGGGTCAAGGCCTCACAGACACAGCACTGGGTCAAGGCCTCACAGACACAACACTGGGTCAAGGCCTCACAGACACAACACTGGTGAAGGCCTCACAAGCACCTTGCTAAGTCCCTAGCAACGTCTCCAAAGCGATGCATTCCATTGAACTCCTTAGAAACAGTTTTAAAAAGTCAGTAAAATATTCAATTCAAATGAATTCTGTGAACAGGAAGCCTCTCTCGCCTTTCTCTCCCCAGACTTTGGCCTCTCTGCTTCCGCTTCCCCTGCACTGCTTGATCAGCGGCAGCTCGCACCGACACAGGCTTTGACAAAAATCTTGAAAAAACACCCGATACAATGCGGACTGAGGGACTGCCGCATCAAACGCTTGAAGCGCTGGCGTGACACAAAAAACGGGAAAGCAGAATCAAAAATGGCTTCAAGTCTCAATTCTGCGAGCAGTTCCCAGCTGGCAGCTCGTTACAAGCAACGCCCCCGCGACTGTTCGGAACAGAAGAGCAAAAAAGCGATATCTGATGACTCAAACAAAAAAGAGGGGGGGGGCGGTTCCGGTACTAGCTGGAGACGATGGTCGCAGTCTGAAAGGAACAGGACTCGCCCGCAGAAATTTGATGAGACTGATTGCCGAACTGCTGTGTGACGCAAGTTCTGTGACGCGCTGGATTCCATCACTGGCGAAAATTAATAGAGATGAGGGTAGAGATGGGAGAGGTAGATGGGTGAGAGGCAGAGATTAGAAGCAGAGGATGAGAGGCGAAGAGGGTGAGAGGCGGAGGGGGTGAGAGGCAGAGATGAGAGGCAGAGATGAGAGGCAGAGATGAGAGACAGAGGTGAGAGGCAGAGATGAGAGGCAGAGAATGAGAGGCAGAGATGAGATGCAGAGATGAGAGGCAAAGATGAGAGGCAGAGATGAGAGGCAGAGATGAGAGGCAGAGGTGAGAGGCAGATATGAGAGGTAGAGATGAGATG
>NIVC01003724.1:30000-80532 GCA_002269645.1 Macrostomum lignano
CACGAGCCACAGCATCTTAGCAATTAACCCCACGAGCCACAGCATCCCAGCAATTAACCCCACGAGCCACAGCATCCCAGCAAAAAACCCCACGAGCCACAGCATCTTAGCAATTAACCCCACGAGCCACAGCATCTTAGCAATTAACCCCACGAGCCACAGCATCTTAGCAATTAACCCCATGATCCACAGCATCTCAGCAATTAACCCCACGAGCCACAGCATCTTAGCAATTAACCCCACGAGCCACAGCATCTTAGCAAAAAACCCCACGAGCCACAGCATCTCAGCAAAAAACCCCACGAGCCACAGCATCTTAGCAAAAAACCCCACGAGCCACAGCATCTCAGCAAAAACCCCACGAGCCGCAGCATCTCAGCAAAAACCCCACGAGCCGCAGCATCTTAGCAATTAACCCCACGAGCCACAGCATCTCAGCAAAAACCCCACGAGCCGCAGCATCTTAGCAATTAACCCCAGGAGCCACAGCATCTCAGCAAAAAACCCGGGAGCATTGACATCTCACCATTTTGAGTGGTGAAATCTGGGTCTTCTGTTGGCACACCCCCTGCATAGTAACAATAAGATGGCTCGAGAACCGCGGCTATCGACCCCTGGTACTCACTCAACGCAGGCCTGATAATCAAATGTCCAGTTGAGAAAGCCGCACTGCTTGATGGTGACATCGCGGCCAAGACTGTAGAGTTCAATAGGTGAGGAGTTGCGCCACTCCATTCTGGTTAAACTTTTTTATTGACGTGCCTCTGTTTACTTTTCTAGCCAATTGTTGTCAAGGACGCTTACTAGGATGCAGGAATGCGAGTAAAAAGCATCATCCATATTTACTCATAACTTAATCATGCTTGTTGGACCCTATTTTTACAAGCACAAAATTTTACACGGTGAAAAGTTTATTGTTTTCATTTAGTCGTCTTACTTTCTCATCGCCTGAAGAAGTTTTGAGCTTGAAATTGGTGACTGACACTTTATGATTAATTGTAGAAGGTATGAAAAAGTTGGAATTTTTGGGGCTGCAGACCTAGACAGAGTTCGCTAGTCATGTCTCAGTACCCGATCGAGACAAAATATTAATAACTTTACACCAAGAATGCACTTTTTAAGCCAGAAAGAAGCCGAACATTTTAGATTGCAGCACGTTTATTAGACATTGAACAACTTTCTGACAAGTCAATTCTGTTTAAAAATCTACATCTTAAAGTCAGCAAATAGCGTGCCTCTCTGGCGCACCAAAACACGTATTTTTACGCATCAAATATAGTGCATAAGTACAAAAATGCAGCAATGCAACTTAAACAATAGAGGGAAGCAGGCAGGCTCACCACTGCTCTGCCAGCTCATAATTAGCTGCATGAGACGCATTCTGTTCTGCTGTCAACTCCGTTCCCCCACACTTTAATTAGCAAGCAACAAGCTCAGCAAAGCGAAAGAAGGTATTCATCTAGCCGTTGTTTTGCGGGAATTTAGCAACAATAAGATGGCCAAAAACGCTGCATTCAGCACTAGTTGGGGAAACGTGATTAAAAATATATATATCTGCTGCATAATGGCTAACTGCAGATCGCAGAGCAGCACAGGGAAGCGCATAATTACAGACAATTCGGATGACAATAAGAAAGACTGGACGACAGGTGTTACTAGCCTCGTGAATAGAAAGAAAATGGAGTGTAGCTACAGAAGACAGTGAGAGAGTCGGAGCAAGTCTTCCTTTTCCGTTGCGTCTGAAATTCCTAGAAAAGAAGTTGAAGAAACTACACAGACATTTTTCTCCCATTAGCGGTCGTGTAGTGCCGCCCAGTCCGCCAGTCTGCCAAGCACTGTCAATTGCAGGAATTCGTCAACCCAGACGGGAGCTTTACCGACCAAAATTAAGATGCTTGCATAATCCCAGCCATGCACGGGTATTACTTAGGCATACAATGCACGATGCTGAAATTTGCTCTACACGGGAAAAAATTGATTTATCAAGAGCGCGGACTCGCACTTAATCTAATAGCGAAATTCTCGCTCAACCCGATGCCAACCAAAATCCCGGGAGCTCTTCAGTTCTGTCTCAACTAAAAACTTCTCCCTCTCACTCTGTCTAAAGGCTATACTCATAGTATACTCATTTGAATACTTTGCTGAAGTTTTGCGAGCAAGTTGGCAATGAAGTGGGCGAAGCAGACGGAGGGTGAGAGGCTGAGAGAGGGTAAAGTAAGTAAAAGATTTGAAGTGAGCCAGGGCTAATTAAACTTGGCGACTACATCATTCTGTTGGGAGAAATCGATCCTGAGAGGCAACAGCTCTACCACCTAGGGATCCCGGTTTCCTGGAGAAAGACGGGTGACATTTCTTCTTTAGCAATCCTGCTCAACTCTCAAATCGTACGAAACAACTTATAGCTGCCAGCAGAGGAAAAAAACGTGGCAGACCTTAAATGATTGACACGGTCAAATTTTGCCCCGCTGCACACCTACACACAGCTGACTTTGCAGTGCTTAAATATACCAGAATTTAAAGTTCTCTTCTTCCCAGAATAGCTAAAAAGTTTAATTTCAACAATGCACATCATGAGAGGCCGTACCAGCACCCAGCTGTACCTTAAAAGCATTTTATTTTGGCAAGTTAACCAGAATAGAGTCCAGCTGTAATGCGTTGATTTAATAATGCACTTTAAATAGCAAAAGTCTCGCATGCGCAGAAAAACATTCAAGCGGATTACGAGCGTATTAAAAGCGAAACAAATTTTATTGAGTCGTTATTTTATCCAAGTCTTTAAAATCCACAACCAACTGGCTTGTATTAGGCATTTGAAAGCATCGAGCTTTTGATAAGACATGCCCCGAAGACACCCAATCAATATCCCGAACTAATTAGTGCACAAAAGCGTGCCTCATGTTCGGAGTAGCGTAAACCAGGGCCGTAAGAAACAGCCAAAAAAGAAAACTAAGCGTTTCCCACGCGCTTCAATAAGGGGTAACCTCTTTTATAGCATTTCTGCTTCAGCAAGTCCGACGCGAAGCGGATAAAAGAAGCAGTCAGAAAGGGTCTGCAATAGCTGGCAGGAGGCTGAGTGGGCGACCCAACTTGTTTAGACAGGCTGCACTATTGGATGTCCCGACCAGAGCCCAGAAGTGAGTGCACCGAAGAGAGAAAAACCCCAAGGACAGAGAAAAAAGTTTGATGAGACAAAAAATCAATTCCCCTTAAAGCAGAGCCAGCTAAGAATAAAGAAAGGGAGATAAAAAGGGGGTGCCGACTCTCTGGAGACGGGGGCGGAGGATTTGGGATCAGCAGATGAAGAGGGGATCAGCGCTAATGAAATCTTGAGCGGCTTTCTGGCAAGAAAAGAATGTGTGTAGCAAAATAATTCTCCCGGGATGAGATGAGCCTTATTGACCGCAATGGAAAATGATTCAGTCAGAAAAGAAAAATGCTTTGAAGGCCTACCATTACTAATATGTAGACTAGGACCCAAGCTACCTATACTAAGTATATATTTTATCCACAGACACACTAAACCTTTTTCTTCCATACTATATTTGCTAAAAGCCTATTGTATATTTTCAGTCTTAAGCTGACACGAAGACTGCATAATCGAGTACATACAAATTTACAATCTCTAACACGAAATCTCAAGATTATCGGAATCAAGAAATCAAGAAAGAAATAAATAGATATCGGAATCACTATTTATACAGCAGAGGCCTGTCTGGCGGTGGAATCAAAGATAGGAAAATAACTGTTGCACTAGAACAAAACACATAGCGGCAGGTTGGCAAGGCTACTAGTTCAATCTGGCAATGCGAAAGCCTAAAGAAAAAGTGCAAGCAAGCAAACTAACTAACTACACCTCCAGTTGCGGTGACTGCGGAAGGCTTCATTTTTTACGTAGATTCTTCTTCCAGAGAAACAGGAGAGCCGACCGACGTCATGATTGGGAGGAGTGGCAAGAGAAGGACAGCAAAAGAAAGGGAGACTGACGGTCTCTGGGTCGAAGCTAAAAACACCGTGCAGCCAATAAGAAACGTTCTTAGGTCTCTCCTCACTCCATCGCCTTATTTCTCTCCCAAGAAGATGGAGAGAAAATGCATAAAAAGTTTCTTTCCTGCAAGGGAGGAAGTAACACGCCTGAGGATCGGACACTCATTTAAAAACGGTGACAAATTTTAAATTTCCAACTACTGCAGCAAAGATGAACGTGACGGACATGGAGAACGTAACGGAGCTGATGTTATTGTCTAAACCGAAGGATCCGCAGAGGCGGGAGCCGGCAGCCAAACTAATGTTGGTATTTGCCTATCAATACATCTTCTCTTGGCTGGTGCCATTCCAATACTTGGCCGGATGCACAGGCACTTTGCTGTGTATCATTGTTTTAGTGCGACGGCACAGCACCCAGAAAGAGGTACGATCCTGGTTTATAGCGCTGAGCGTCATGGACATCTACGTGATGACAATCGGCTTGCCTATAATGTACACCAATATAATGCAGTTGCTGACAGCACTAAATCTTAATAAAACGGAGCCGGAGAACGGCACATACAGCGGACAACAGGTATCTACACAAGTATATACACCATACGACCCGCGCACCTGGAGCAAATTGAATTGCTACATCATTTCAATACTGCAGTCCTACGGCCTTCTCGGCTCCAGCTGGGTTCAAGTCGGCATCTCTCTGCTGCGCTGCATATCAACGGTAATACCATTGAGCTCGCGCAGTCACATTAACGCCAGCAATTCGCGTAGGGCCCTCTGCACTACGCTGTTAGTCACGCTGGCGGTGTCGATAATCATTGTCATAACAACAGTCGACTATACCCCGATAAATAACCAATGGACATGCGGTCAGACTAGAAAATCGCCTTATCTATTCTACAGCATATTTGTGCTGCGCGTGTTTCTGCCATCAGTGTGTCTGATTGTTAGCACGTCGGTCATTCTCTACAGTCTGCACAAATTCAAGCGCGCCTTTCACACCGAGGCAAGACGGCGCACGCTGCAGCAGCGCCGCATCTCGCTCATACTGATCGGCATGAACATCAGCTTCCTACTGTTTGCTCTACCATATGAGATCCACTTAATCTACGGCTTCATCATAAAAGATTATCTAATCAGCAAAAACATGGTGACTCAAAGCATCGAGAAGATTCTACAGCAAGTTTTCGCTATACTAATGTACACAAACAACGCGACCAATTGGATCTTTTATTTTGTGCTAGGCAAGCGGTTTCGCCAAGAAATGCGCTACTGCCTGACCTGCAACAGGAACCGGGTCAGCAAGACGGTACACTACCGGTTCCACCTGGCTCCCAGGGCCGCCGCGGAGCGGACGCCTGGAGACGAGCTTGACAAACGCGTCTGCCTCGGCGAGAATCTTTGCACTAGCAACCGCAACCGGCAGGTGTCCAGCAGCCAATCGGGGGCTAATGAGATGCTCGAGCTGCAGCCGCTGCAGGACAGTCCGATCGGCGAGACTAGGAAAGTGCACAGCTACGAGACGACAAGGTGTCACGCTAACCACCGCGTCTGCCACGTCCACTTCAAAACTTCAGTCTGATTGACAAGCTTTACCTTTGACAGTTCAGCGTCCTCTTCGATCATTTATTAACATTCCTTGCGTTCCTAAACTGAAAAGCAAACATATTTTGAGCTGACATCTCTATTTAATAGCCAGTCATTCTATTTTGGAATTCAGTGTATTTGTCCAACACGATTATAAGCACAGTTTTGTTAATTTTACTTTTTCAACTATTTGCGTTTCCCTGCCCAGCACATGCACCAAAATGAAAAATACCAATACCATGGCATTGCCTATAGTACTGAATATTGACTACTTATCGTACAGACAGACAGAAACAGCGCTAAATGAATATTTATCTGATACAACACGGTGGTGTATATATAAATTATTGTTTTAAATAGACAAGAATATAAGTTTTTTTTTCGTTTTAGACCTGCCCATTCATGAAAATTAACTGCTTTAACTTGAAATTGAGTATTGTACGTTTGTATTTTACTGCGAAGATTTTAAAGCCAATTTTACTTAGTTCCACTTCTAATCTCTAGCTTGGAGTTATTAATCCTCAACGCCTTGTGGCTTAATTTCTTTACCTCGGGGTTCTTTGACCATTGATTTCACCTCTGGGGAAGAGAAATCTCAAAGCATGCAACAAAACATATAAGCATGGATTTGTTTGAAACAAAACAACTACGCTCATACTTACCTTGAAATTTTAAAGAAAGCTTTCGCATAAAAATAAGGTATTAAAGCTCGGTTCAATCTAAATTTAGAGACGACAGCATACAGGGAACGCCCTCAAAGCTATTCAGCGCACGCGGAAGAGGTTCTAAGCAAGTGCAACCTGCTATCACGCAGGCCTTGTCAGTAATGCAGAGAAGGGCTTAAAAGCGATGGAAGACAAACAACTGAGCTTTACCCACAGGCGCCTGTTATCAAAACATGGGTAAGCATTCTTTCTGGTACTAATTAGCTCTAGTCCCAGTAGCAGGCAGCAGCTCTAAGTGTGACGATAATCTGCTGCAGCGAGGACAGGTAACAAGAGCTTATCTGATTGGCGAGTGCCGACTTCGGGTACATTAGTCAGCGAAAAAGGCATTTTCAGCGGTCGCGAGAGTCCACAAGATAAGAAAAGTGGCAACAATGTAAATTAAATAGAACGCAAGAAGCCGCAACTTAGGTGAGAACACTCAAGAATAATAAAGCTGGACGAGTCAGCAGCATTCCAGAGTGATTATGACCTTATAAATCAAATAATAAATAATAGCACGCCACTGGCAACAAGCTGGAGCGCGCCGTACTCGACAGTGCATACGCGCTCTCGGTTTTTTCGACATCGATGTCGGTGCGTTCGATAATATGCTTTGAGAAGCCTTCAAGCGTACCCTGGAATCCTAGGCCACGCACGAGCACCTCACCCGCCGGATCATGTACATGGTCAGCAATCGGACTGCCACCTCGCCCCTCCTCGGACACTCCCCGCTCTGTAGAAGTCCAGAAAGGTGGACCGCAAGGTGGAGTCCTCGTCCTCAGCCCGATTCTTTAGAACTTGGTCATGGACGAGCTGCTGCTCATCAGCCGAAATCCAGATCCGGTACAGAAGGTCGGCTATGCGGGCGAAGTTACCGCTACTGTCGCTGGACAATCACCCGCGGTCCTAAGAGACCTCCTTCAAGCTCTCATACGCCTTGCCAAACGCTGGGCTCACAGCTGCTGTCTCAAGCTCTCTGAGTCTAAAATCTTGGTTGTCATTTATCAGCCGCCGAAACTGGAGAATCGAACTGCTGTCCTTCTATGGCAAACCTGTCACCATGGAGAAACAAACCAAATGCCTAGGCATCAGCCTTGAGCCTTGACCATAGGTTGGGTTGGACTCCACATTTTCAAACCAAAGTCCGTAAAGCTCTCGCGACTCTTGCGCAGATTCGCAGAGCTTTCGGTGCTGGCAGGGCCTCATCCTCGCCGCCTCTGTCATTGTGAGACTGCCCATCTCGTTTGTCGGTTTCATTTGAAAAAGCGCCCTGGAGGTGAAAGAACTTCTTGAAGCTCTCGAGGGGGTGCAAAAGCCGCGCTTGTCGAGCCATCATGAGCGCGACTCCTTAGTCCTTCCACTCCCTTTGCTGGTATGAACTCCTTCCTGGACCTTCCATCCTTGACCTCTTTGTCGGAGGGGAAGCAATGAAGATCACCTGCCGTCTGGGGCATCTCCATCAAGAAGCAGTTCGCTTTCATAAAGCGGAACCTCCAGACGCACAGCGATCTCAGCCTGCGAGACCTGGAAGCAGCAGGAGGTTTGCTGACCCTCTCGGACGGAATCCCATCTACGCGCTCTGCCCTCCGCTTAAATTCAAAACCACACCATATCTACTTCCACCACATCACGAAGCAAGGGACAACAGAAACCCCGTGAAATTCACTGCGTCACTGACAGGTCCCAAATCAACTCGCCTCTGACTACGGCTACTGAATCGGGTCTGGAGGAAGAACTGTGGCGACCTCCCAGCACACTGGCACTTGCTCTCCCGTCTTCCAAAACGAAGTTCTCGCCATCAGCTTCTGTGCCATAGAGTTGTACAATCAGCGAGTCTGGGGGAAATCAGTCTTCACTCAGACAATCAAGCCGTGATCCACACCCTTAAGCGTCCTCGACCGCATCGCGCAGAAAAATCGCTTAGGCACCCCCAACAAGGCGTCTCTAAGCTGGAGGTGGATCCCCGAGCACTCGGGCCACTCCAAAAACGATTTGGCCGATTGCCTGGCTCAACTGGATCTTTTACTGGCCCTCTACATGTGGCTCCCAACCCAACCGCCGTTGTCACCACTTGGATCAACCAGTGGTTGGCTTCAAAGCACAGGGAGAGGTAGGCTAACACCCAACTGCCATAAATCCCACGCAGCCGTCTCATGTCCTTCCCCCACCTTCTGCAGGGCCCTGCTTGGATTCAACTGCAGGGACATCAAGGCAGTGATCATGGCCTTCTCGGGACATGGCTAGAAGCATCGTCATCTCCAGGGAGAAATCTGCAGTGAGGAATGCCCATTCTACCTCTTCAGTGTTGAGAATGCGGAGCACTTTATATCTTTGAATGCCACGCATTTACTTAGGGCAGGCCCACCTACCTGGCACTAAACTTTTATCTCTAAAATTTTCAGGCTTGAGAATTTCTGATGGCTTGTCTGCTGGCTAAGGGCTACTGGGCGAGCAACCATCCTAATAAACCCAATAAGATAAAAGATTATAAAAATAACCCAACAAGCTTACCTAATAAGCTACTCAGTTGAATAGAAAGTTGGACATCTATCTTTGCTGGGGTAAATATGCTATGCATGCTACTGACAAGTAGGAAGGAATAAAAATAATGCTTCTTACACATGAATTTCATTTCTATACAAATGTGTTATCAGTTACTAATTAGCACTAGAAATGACAGAGACAAGATGGAAAATAAGAGCATGTACATATCACCATACCTTAATAAGAAATTAAAAGATATGCTAAAACTATAATAACATTAAATATTATTCATTTTAAGCAAAATCTGAAGGTGCTTAATCATATTTATAGAAGTAAAGTAAAATAGCTTATAGTAGGCTTTAAAACTAGTACAAAAAGGAAGTTAAGAGCAAATACTATTATTTAATGCTTTATTTTGCTTTATCTATCATTATATTGGTATACATTTTTAGCAAAAAAACCAATTTATATTAGAAATGATAATAGGTTATAAATAAGTTAATTCATAGACTAAATGTGCTAGTGCTACTAACAATAATATTAATAGTTTTGTTGATAATTTTTGCTATAATAATAACAAGTTTTTATCTTCTAAAAGTCATTAGTAATATTGAATATTTTTGTTTAATCTGCCAGTATTCAATAATAATATTGAAGTTCCATTTGCATATTTTAAACTGAAAATTAATATTTACATTTGTTTTAATCATAAGTACATCAAAATTACTACCAAAGTCTCTTGGGTAGTAAAAATATATGCAATCTAACTAGTGAGCCAATCAAATTGTTTTTATCTTCTTTTAACCTTTTTTAAACAATTTTTCAAATATTTAAAATCTCAAAGACAATGAATTTTTCAAACTAGGAAGTAAAAGGAAATCATACTTCCAAATATACTATTGATACACAGAATACTATGGAGATCAAAGTGAAATAAAATAGATCTTAGGAATATGCATACAATATTAAAAAGGCCATGACCCTCTAATCCAGGTAGCACCTAAGGACTAATAGTTAAATACTAAGACAACTAAAGACAATGCTTTTGCCATTAATGGAGTTAAGATTTTTGTTAATGGTGCCTAATATTACCTCTAGTATGACCATTCAATGTCACTATCCATTCAATGTCACTATCTTATGGCTTGTGCCAACTATGCCAGTTATGAGCTTAATAATTATTTTATCATTATTCTTAAATGCTATAACAATTGCTATTCAAAAATTTTTAAAATGCTATAAAACCATAAACAACTCTGATTTTTATGGTGAAAATAAGAGCATGTACATATCACCATACCTTAATAAGAAATTAAAAGATATGCTAAAACTATAATAACATTAAATATTATTCATTTTAAGCAAAATCTGAAGGTGCTTAATCATATTTATAGAAGTAAAGTAAAATAGCTTATAGTAGGCTTTAAAACTAGTACAAAAAGGAAGTTAAGAGCAAATACTATTATTTAATGCTTTATTTTGCTTTATCTATCATTATATTGGTATACATTTTTAGCAAAAAAACCAATTTATATTAGAAATGATAATAGGTTATAAATAAGTTAATTCATAGACTAAATGTGCTAGTGCTACTAACAATAATATTAATAGTTTTGTTGATAATTTTTGCTATAATAATAACAAGTTTTTATCTTCTAAAAGTCATTAGTAATATTGAATATTTTTGTTTAATCTGCCAGTATTCAATAATAATATTGAAGTTCCATTTGCATATTTTAAACTGAAAATTAATATTTACATTTGTTTTAATCATAAGTACATCAAAATTACTACCAAAGTCTCTTGGGTAGTAAAAATATATGCAATCTAACTAGTGAGCCAATCAAATTGTTTTTATCTTCTTTTAACCTTTTTTAAACAATTTTTCAAATATTTAAAATCTCAAAGACAATGAATTTTTCAAACTAGGAAGTAAAAGGAAATCATACTTCCAAATATACTATTGATACACAGAATACTATGGAGATCAAAGTGAAATAAAATAGATCTTAGGAATATGCATACAATATTAAAAAGGCCATGACCCTCTAATCCAGGTAGCACCTAAGGACTAATAGTTAAATACTAAGACAACTAAAGACAATGCTTTTGCCATTAATGGAGTTAAGATTTTTGTTAATGGTGCCTAATATTACCTCTAGTATGACCATTCAATGTCACTATCCATTCAATGTCACTATCTTATGGCTTGTGCCAACTATGCCAGTTATGAGCTTAATAATTATTTTATCATTATTCTTAAATGCTATAACAATTGCTATTCAAAAATTTTTAAAATGCTATAAAACCATAAACAACTCTGAAAAAACAACTGCAATCATATAATATTAATGCATTCTAAAGAATCTTCTATTGAAGTTCTAACCCTACATTTCCATTTTTCTCTTTCTTATTTTTTCTCTTGCCTTTGCAATATAGTTGGCTTCTAAATTGCTCTTGTCATAGCCAGTATTTAACTATTAATATAAATATTTTAGATATACTAATACCAATGTAAATTTATCAATTTTGTTAATAAAATACTAATTAACCTAGTAAAGCAACATAAAACATGTCATTAAAAAATGTTTCCTTTTGCACTAGTCTTATTTATACTCATTAAACTAGCAATCTAGTGCCCTTTTTAGGATGCTTAATAAGCAAAGGATAAAAATTATTTTAAAAAATTCTTTAAAATAAAATCTTATTTTCTTAAAAGCATACATGTGCAACCTCCAAAATTCGGTCAGCCGTGCGACTTAGTTTTAACAAAAATGCGACATAGTTTTTGGCCAAAAATGCGACTTACATATAAAAAAACCCGAAAGCAAAATTAACGCAACTTTGGGTAAACGGCAGGAGTAACTATGACTGTTTTATTAAGCTAAAATGCCTCGTCAGCTACTTAGTACTACTCCTCAG
Source organism: Macrostomum lignano (assembly GCA_002269645.1). Taxonomy (NCBI): domain Eukaryota; kingdom Metazoa; phylum Platyhelminthes; family Macrostomidae; genus Macrostomum; species Macrostomum lignano. The sequence goes on from NIVC01003724.1 coordinate 41,682, forward strand.
GTTTTTTTGGGTGGGCATTTTTGCGACTTCCTTGATTGGCCGCCAAATCGGTCGGCCGGATCGGCCGACTCGGCCGACTGTTGCGCATGTATGCTTAAAAGCATCGTTATTTCAGTTTAATAAATCCCTATTCAAGTAAAATTGTATGGAATAATACTTTTTGATAAACTATATATAGCTTCTAACCTCTCAACCTAGATATTCTAACAATTCCCCCAATAAGCTTTGACATTAGCAATTCTCTAAGTATGCCTCAACATCTTAGCAATTCTCTTACTAAGTCTAGACATCTTAGCAATTCTCCCAGTAAGCCCCCTGACATATCAGCAATCTAGTATCCTATTTGGGATAGCCAATAAACAAGGCCCAAAATTATTTATGCAAATCTATTAAAAAATAAATTTTCTTAAAAGCATATATGCCAGATAGCAAGCATTTCCTAATAGCAAACAACCCAATATAGCATTTGCCAAATAACAAGCACCCAGCAAATAGTAAGCATCTCCTAGATTGAAAGTATCCTACCAAATACCAAGCATACCCCAGATAGAAAATAGCTAATGGTAATAATCCTTTTCTTATCTAGTGCAATAATCCTTTTTTAGCTAATGCAATATTCTATTTCTTAACTAATGCAATTTTTTAGCTGGTACAATAATCTTTTTCTCATTTATCTATTGCAATAATTCCTTTTATATCTAGTGCAATAATCCTTTCCTTATCTAGTATAATAATCTCTAATTTAAGTGAGTAGAATAATCTGTCTCAGTTAATACAATAATCCTTTTGTTAATAAATATTTTAATAAAAAATATATTACTCTATATATATATCATTAGCACCTCATTTGAAGGAAATAATTCTATCTATTATATTCATTTATGAATGGGCAATAAAAAAGTTCTTACTTACCTAATGGAAATTTAGACTGCTTTATTAAAATTTCAGCATTTAACTTATAGAATCTAGTGTTTAAAATATAATATTTTGAGATTGTATACTTTTTAAAGACCAACTTTCTAGAAAAAATGCATATTATATTAATTAGAAAAATATTTTTTCTTTACACTTACACATTATTATATAACACATATAAAAGATATATTATATATATGGCAATGACTATTCGTCTGGTACCAGATAAATAAAAGTGAAGTTATTTGTCCAGTATTGGATAAAAAAACAGTGAAGTTATTTGTCTAGTACTGGCTGAGCTGTGTGAATTTATATGCCACTCTACATATCTATTCTAGCAAGGTATAACTAGTGTGATGTTAGAGTGTCTTCCTAATGATTAGTCAGTACTGAGTTTGAATCTGTAGTGATGACTCCACTTTTTTTGCAACAACTCCAAGTGTTATTGTAATAACTCTAAGTCCTTACTTTGGCATATGTGTTACACAGTAGCAAATGTCATTATTAATTTTGACTGTACTATGACTACTGTTTAATGTGAAACCATACTGATATATATAGAAAGAAATATAATATTAATACAGGTAAAAATTATACAAAACTGTTGGATTGGGCAAAATGACTATGCTCAAGTTTTTTTGCCCAAAATTCTAGAATTTCTGAGAAATAGCACTATCTAATCATAACAAATATTTTCTACTTCTAGCCTAAAAATGAACTGTATACTACTTTTTTGAGTATTCCCTGTATTTTACAAGTTTTTATTTTATATTTACATCCATACTGTGCTGGACAAATACCTTCACTTTTATTTATCTAGTACTGGATGAATAATAGTTACGTTATTCATCCAATACCAGACAAATAGTCACTGCCTATATATATACATATATATATATAAATAAATATTGTTGATTTCTTTAACTTTTCTTTGAGTTTATTTTCTAGATTATACAAATCTGCTTTAATTATATCTATTAACTATTTGCTATATTTTTTAAACTGAGATTTTATGTTAACATATTCTATGCACATACATGTAGGGGCGGTAAGGGCCTAGAATTGGCATTCAATTTGTCATTTGTGCAATGGATGCAAAAAACTGTTTAGTCCACTTTGAGATGCATATTTAAGAATTTTCTTGAGTGTACATGAAAATTTAAATGTGTTTTATTCACTTTAACAAACAAATACTCATAAAAAATGTATGAAAAATGAACAGTGAAGTGAATGCTCCATACACATATTTGGCACTGAAGTAAGTAACATGTCAGTCTTGGCCAACTTTAACTTTGTAATTAGCCAAAATGTCACATAGGTTTTTACATAATAGATTAAATGAGATAACAGATACTGAACAAATTACAAGCAGAAGAATCAATTGGAAACCATACCAAAAAAAATTTCGAAGAGCTTGCGTGCACGGCAGCCGTTCACGTAAGCTCAGAATTGCGTGCACGGCGGCTATCTACCTAGTCACTTAGCCTAGTGCTATATTTGCATGTATGCAGCCGTCCACCTAGTGTTGTAATTGCGTGCACGGCAGCCGGCAATTGGCCGGGACTGGGGCCCTTAAATCCACGCATTGGCATTGGCAAACCTAATTAAAAAATATTTTTACTATATTGTTTTATAATGTTTTATCCCCCGTACACCATGGACTGCAAATGTAATCTTAATTCATTGTTTTTTTGTTAACTTGAATATTCATTCGAATAGTATATGACTTACTGTATTAAGCCTATAAGATATAGCTCTGCCGTGCACGCAATTCTGAGCTTACGTGAACGGCGGCCGTGCACGCAAGCTCTTCGAAAAATTTTTATCGAGAAACGAAATTAAAGTTAAATAAGTTTGGGCTTTCCTGTAAAAAACTGATTTAAACGAAAACGAAAAACTATTTAATAAAGTAATTGTAGTTTACATATTTTAAAATAAGCAAGAAAATTTAAACTAGCAACAACTAGCCATTTATTAAGTTTCTAATCTACAATGTTAAAAATGTACATCGATCTGTGTTTTAATGCTTTTAAGCAATCTGGTCTGTAATATCCGCGTATAATCTAAGAAACTTCCCACATTTCTCAGTAATCGGTCAGCCTTGTTAGTGCTAAGTTAAGGTTTTCCATTATATTGTTTTTTCATCTGATTGAAATTTTTTCATGTGTACTAGAATGCTCATCTATATGTAAAAAGAATGTAGAGAAAGACAGAAACTGAATTTGGTAAGTTGCATTCTGAATTATTCAATTAGGGAGACTAGTAGCCATGCCCATAGTAAGCTTATGGCATATTATTTGTTTGTTAATTTAAGAAACATTAGGCCTATGTTAGATTTTTTTACTGTTTAAAGGTAATTTTTAACCAATTAGCAATATTCTAGGCTATCTATATAATTAAAAACTTCTAGACCTAGTAAGAGAAGAGTCACATTTGGTGTCAACACAAATAGCTCTTTGAGTTAGTATTCTAACAAACTAGCAAACTACATATTCAAATGGATCCTAGTCATTTTATCAACTGCCATTTCGTCAACTAGACACATTGTCAACCTGTTCCCTATATTGGTCATTTCGTCAACCAACCAATAAGATACTTTCAAGGCAGTTGTTATTGTTTGGTATAAATAACAAAATGGTTATTTTTATGGTTAATGCATAAGACACTATGCGGGCCTATGGTCTTTACTTAATTTAACTGTATAAATAGCAAAACTGTTATTTTTACAGTCATTGTAGGTAGGAAGCAAAATGGCTATTTTTACGGTCATGTAGAAGAAATTTCTGTTAAATTATAAGGTAATAGTTAACAATTACCAAAAGTAAGCTACCATGACAAGAACTACTAAAAGTTACCATCATATTTATTAATAAAATGCTTCTTTATTTTTTAAATTTAACCATCATAATATTTGTATAGCAAGTTCGTCACTTCATTTAGATGGTATTGTTTTAAGTGTTAACCGTAAAAATAACTGTCTTGCTATTTATATGGTCACTGTAACAATAACAACTGCCTACTTTCAAAGCTTGGTTATTTTGTCAACTATTCAATGGGACAATGTCAACTTTTGGTCACTTCAACTGCCAATAATATATGCCTCGCATGCAGCCCTCCTCCTTTCTCATTCTGGGTTTGGGACTTAACAATGGCAGAGTTACTGCCACAAAGATGCAGTTTATATGGTAAAAAAAACTGCATTGCACAAAATCACAAAGATCACAAAAGGCACTACAAAGGTCACAATCAAATATAAAGCTGAAGATATATACAGAATGTACACGAATTACACTGTATAGCCTATTGATATGGCCACACAGTCTTTGAGCACTGAATATATTTATCAGTCTCCATTACCAAGATATAAAAAATTGAGTGGCCCTCTTGAAACCCTACTCCATTATATAGTGTTTGAGGAGGTTGTAGTGTTAGGTTTAAAGTATTTTGGATTGGTTTGGCTAGTAGGGTTGTTGAGATATGATAGTTAGGGATATAAGACATGGTGCTAATTTGCACCTCACAAGAACTGCCTACCAATTAAATGTGTCATGTACCCCTCCCTTCTAATACCACCTATGTTTCGATTGAAACCAAGACCAAAATAGGGCACATAAGCTAGGGTGCACATTGACAGCTTAAGGGGAGAGGTGGATGCAAAGATGGATTGAGAGAATAGGTATTAATGCGAAGGGCCTTGGTTCAAGTTACAGAGACAAGGCACGTTGTCAGTTTGGGGATGGGGTGTGAAGATGGATTGAAAAGAGTCAGTTTAAAGTGGACAAGCTTTGGCATTCACCAGAGTTAATTAGGAATAAGCCACATTGGGCTCTTACCATGTGTAGCTAAAAGCATAGCTATATAAGAGCTATTTATATACTTGACCATCTCTCAGTCTCTTTGTCAGTCTTTCTTTCTTTCTTTGTATCTCTGTTGGTATGAAAAATGAATAATATGAGGAAGGTAGTGGTTCTTTTTGTGGTGAATTCAAAAGTAGTCAAAGAAGAAGATGGAAAGTGTGAAATATTCTTGCCTTTATAGTGGCATGCTTGTTGCATATGTATACAAATTAATAAAGAACGTTCCAGAAAATCAGGAAATTTCTAGAATAGTACCCAATAATAACAAATGTAATAAGCGGATATGACATGTGTTGGTTGATGTACATATTATGAAATTTGCAAACTGTAGCTAGCCAGTTGATGAAGTAACTAACATTCTCAGGTCATTTCGTCAACTGACTAATGAACCAATCTAAAACCTTGTCATTTTGTCAACTGCAAGTGAGAACACCTTAAAATGTTGGTCAATTCATCAACCAAATTGACAAACTGGCAGTTGACAAAATGACCAGCACCCATTCAAACTAGGCTTGTGTAACTTAATGTATAAAGCTTCAATGATCCTTGGTTTGAAATCATTCTGCAACTATCATCTAATATAAATATATAAATATTTATATTAGAATGTCACAAGATATGGACAAATAGCCTTCAATAAATAGACTAGTATCTTTACTTCTTATTCAATTAAATACACCTAGACCAAATGCTAACCCCACCCTCCCAAATCAGTGCCCCTAAATCCTTGTTCTATAAACTCAATTCCAAATTTTTCACTTCTCCTAGTCTCAAATCTGAGCACAACATACTTGCAACTGCTTAAGCACCCTTGTTTTTCCTTAAGATGTAGACCACATGGTTTCCCATTCTTAATTTCCTCTCTTCATTTATAAGCCACAAGCCCACAACCTGTAACACTCTTAACTCTTCAAACTCAAGCTTCTTAGTCTTCTATTTTCCTAAATGCCTTCTCAAATCTTAATATAATATGCTTTATTGTTACTTATCTATTCTTTCTACCTTTCCTAAGAGCACAACTATCCCTAATTCCTTCCTTTCATTTATAAGCCACAATATCAATCTTCTATTCTTGACTTGTTCCAAATCTGTGTTCTATATCAAAGCAACTCTTTGGTATTTGTCAATTTTCCAATTCCAATTCAAGCTAAATATTTGTTTGATTTAATTTAATTCCAAATATTCCAATATTTGTCTGATCTCTAAAAGAAACACTGATTAACAGAGCAATGGAATTGATAGACCCATACATGCGCAACAGTCGGCCAAGTTGGCTGATCCGGCCGACTGATTTGGCAGCCAACCAAGGAAGTCGCAAAAATTCCCACCCGAAAAAACACCCAAGTAGTAGTACTAAGTAGCTGACGAGGCCTGTTGGCTTAATAGGACAGTCATAGTTACTCCTGCCATTTACCCAAAGTTGCATTTATTTTGCTTCAAGGTTTTTTTATATGTAAGTCACATTTTTGGCCAAAAACGACGTCACATTTTTGCTAAAACTAAGTTGCATGGCCGACCAAATTTTGGAGGTTGCACATGTATGGATAGACACCTGCCTTGAAAGGAGAAGGCATCTCATAGCTAACTATGATGATATTAAGGATTCAGAGCCATATCTAGTTCTTGAAAATTTTATAGAAAACTAGGCAGCAGCTACTCATATAGTAGCACATTATAAATAGTATTGTTTTTAATTTTTTGCATTTTCAATTTTGCGACTTACCTTGGCTAGTGGCCATTTCACCTATCCAGTTTGGATGGGTGTTGGTCATGTATGACTATGCACCAATCTTAACCCCAGTGTATTATGTCTATGGGCACATTGTTATAACAGCATAATTATTACGATGATTGATAATTAATTTTAAGAAAAACATTCCTTTTTTACTAGCCTATAGACAGCCAACTCTTGAATGTAGATCAACTAGCACACAGTTAAGAGGGATGATGCTCATACTCATTTATTAAATTCAGACAGGTGTTTAGCTAATTAGAGATAAGGAAGAATTAAGAGTTGCTCAACATTAATTATCAAGTTGCAAAATTGATAATCACAAATGAAAAATAGAGTAGCAAAAAGAATAAAGGCAAGAGGAAGAAGAACAATAAAAATGGCAGAACAAAGCAAAAATAAAAAAAAGCAAAACAAAACAGAAAGCAAAAAACGATAGAAAGTAAAGTATATCAAAAAAGTGAACTAAGTTGCATTTTCAGTCAAAACTAAGTCACGGCTTGTGTCATTTCAAAACTTGCAGATGTATGGTGCTAGGTGTGAAAAATAACTAGGAGCCTAGAGGGGGGGTGGGGGTACTTTTGATTGTCAAATGTAAGTTTATCTGTTAGCATGGACTCTGCAGTATTGGCAAAATGTCTGACATATCAACAAGCATGTGCATTAATGCCCCTTGTAAATTTTAGATCCTCCGGCACAACATATCCTGTTACATTGGGACAAGAAAATCTCTCAGCAATCAATCGCATTAAAGGAAGGAAACGTCTGCATAGTGAAATTATTATTGCTCAGTTAGTTGCATAAAGGAACACAAGACAGTTATTTACACTTGTTTAGCTTCAACCTGACATGCCCTCTGGTCAGAGCATGCAGCAGCAGCAGCGTAACAGTCGCGGTACATCTTCTCGCAATCGTCCTGCAGGACAAAACAATCTTAAGTAAGCCGAAGGGTGTCCACTTATTCAAGAATGGTTGAATTCATTCAAATTTTGCAACCATTGTCTTGACTGCCGTTTGATTCGCAATTTATGACTTTTTTAGCCGCCCCGTCTATGGGAAGGGCCTGACTTCTTACAGTCGCGGCGGTGGCAACGCGGGCCACGGCGGCGCTCCGCCCGCATTTGGCCAGGTCTGTTGTTGTTTGTTTAAATCATTCATCTATCACTTGATAATTATTCCCTATTCATGCTGTCAATCAAACAATCTTGCCAATCAGCATAAATCATTTTTTTAACCAAAAAACATCTCCGAGCAGGCCGGCGGTGCCGGGCAGCAGCCCCAGCTGGACAATATTCAGGGCATCATGACCAATCCGTCCTTTGTCCACGTGGCCACCCGCTACCTGATTGGCCAGCCGGTGAAGCTGGAGCTAGTTGACAGCCAGCAGCCAAGTCCGGAAGGTGTGTTGCGCACCATCATGTCGCCGGACACTCTGCGCATTTATCAGTCGGACAGCGGCAACGGCAACAACAACGATATGTTTGTCCGACTGGCCGACATCAAGGAGTTCACCGTGGCCGATGTTGACTGCAACGAGGTGCTGAAAACCGTCTCCGCGGCAGCGGCGGCCAATCACCAGCGCGCCAGCCCGGCCCCGGCCGCCAACTCGCCTTCACCTGGCCCCACCGATTCCATTGCCGCCGCAGGTTCAACGACGGCGCAAAAATCGACGCCGTCTGGCAACGTTGAAAGCTTCGTCACTGACGAGGGCATCGCCACGGCTACTAAGAAGCCACAGGTGGTGCTGCAGCGCCATCGTCCGCCTCAGTCGCAGACTTCAACATCGTCTAACGCTTCAACGGCGTCGAATGCGAAAGCGCCGGCGGACGCCGCTGCTGCTGCTGGAAGTCAGGGCGGCGGTGACTTGCAGGTTTGTTGGAAATATATTGCTGCTTTTTATACCAATAACTGTAAGAGGAATGTAATAGTAAAGAAAATTATGTAACTACTGATAGGCTCTTCTCTGTTTGAAAGGAATTCCCCGCCTCTTCTTAACATTCGCTGTCACATCTTCCTCATATCTTCCTCCTACAGAATCGCCCTCTCCCTACAGAATCGCCCTCTCCCACAGAATCGCCCTCTCCCACAGAATCGCCCTCTCCCACAGAATCGCCCTCTTCTAGGCAATCGCCCTCCTAAAGAATCGCCCTCTCCTACAGAATCGCCCTCTTCTACGCAATCGCCCTCCTAAAGAATCGCCCTCCCTACAGAATCGCCTTTTTCTACAGAATCTTGGATAATCGCAAAAATCCGAAGCATGGCTCCACTCCAGCAGTCCGCCTCCTACGCACCCCGCAGATGTTCGAATTCGACGAGAAGCCCGTCGCCGAGAACCTATCAGGTTTGGAGTCGGCCACCTTCAAATCGGCCAAAAGCGGCGGCCCGTTATTCGATCCGCACGAGATGTTCAAACGAAACGAGACCCTGATGGGGCCGTCCAGCTTCCAGGACCACCTGCCGGAGTACACCACGCCGCTGGTGCGCACCAACGACCCGGATTGGCAGCGTCGCGAGGAGCGGGCGACTCAATTGGCTCGCGAGATCGAGGGCAACAGAGACTACAGGGACAATATCTGTAGGGAGAGTCGCGACGACATGGACGAGGAGATGCGATATTCAGCCGTGCACAGGCCCGGACAGGACGCTCCTGCTGCTCGGCCGGCCAAGTCCAAGCTGGACACCCCGCCGCCGGCCAGGACTCCGCCTATCCAGCAGCAGCAGCAATCAGCAGCTCCAGCAACCACAGCCGCCACCACGGCAGCGACACCTGCGCCAACCTCAGCGGCTCCTACAGGTTCTGGACAGCCACCGCCTCGCGATCAGTCTAAGTACTGCCCGCCTAACCGCAGGCCCAATCAGCAGCAGGTGCCTCCGCCATCGGCTGTTGCCGTGCCCCCAGCCATGATGCAGCAGCCGGCGGTGGCCGCCGCCGTTCTGCAGCCTCCGCCGCCTCTGCCCCAGTCGGCTATGATCCCGTCTGTGATGCAGCAACCACCGCCTCCGCAGCACGCTATGCTGCACCAGCCGCCGCCGCCCATGCCTGCCGGTATGCCGCCGCCAAATATGGTTGGCAACGGCGGCGTTAGGACGGCAGTGGAGCCGCTAATGCAACAGCAGGTGACTCCGCCGCCGGCCATCTTGGCTAAGCAGCAGCAGCAGCTTCAACAGCAGCAGCAGCAGCGGCCTGTGCCAGGCGGCTCTCGAACACCGTCACGCCAGATGAGCCAGCAGTCGCCTGAGCCGCAGCAGCAGCCGCAGCAGCAGTCGGCTCCGCCAGCGACCTCAGCTGAATCTGGCGCGTCCGCCTCGGGTTCGAATTCGTCCAGCTCAACAAAGCAGGGCCTGAATGTATTCGCTGAAGAGTTCGTGCCGACTGCTCCGTCCGCTGCTCAGCCGGCCGCCGCTTCGCGCGCGAATCCGCAGCCTCAGCCGCCTCCGCCGCCGCCGCCAGCGCCGCCGCCTCCGCCAACGTCGCAGCTGCCGCCCAATATTCAAGCGCTGCCAACTCATTCGGCCTCGCAGGCTCCGGCAATGGCAGCCAACATGCCGCCAAGCTTTATGCAGCCGCCGATGCCAACTTCCTCAGTTAGCATCTACAGCAGCTACGCTGGCGGCCGGCCCATCCCGGCTCAGCAGCCCGCAGCCGCCGCTGCGCAACAGCATCAGTTTATGCAGCTGTCCTCCGGCTATCAGCAGCCTGGCTACATGCCCTTCCAGCCAATCATGCATCCCGGCGCTGTCGGCTACGCGCCGCACGCCTACGCGCCTCCGCCGCAGATGCCGCCAATGCAGCAGCAGCAGCAGCCTCCGCAGCACCAGCATCAGCACTCGCAGCCGCATCATCATCAGCAGCAGCAACAACAACAGCAGCAGCAGCAGCAGCAAGCGGGTCAGCAGAAGCCAAACCAGTCTGCCCCGCCTTCACAGTACGGCCAGCAGCAGCAGCCGGGTGGCGGCGGCGGCGGCGGCGCTGGCGGATCTCAACAGCAGCAGCAATCGGCTGTCGCCGCCGCTGCCGCCGCTGCAGCCGCAGCCAATCCGCCCATGCGTCTGCATGTGACGAACGCTCCTGGCCAGATTCTGATGCCTTCAGGCTACCCCAGTCACTACATGCTGCAGCCGCCGCCGCCTCAGCAGCAGCAGCAGCAACAGCAACAACCGCCGCATTCGCAGCATCAACAGCACCAACAGCAGCGGTCTTCGCAGCAGCAACAGCAGCAGCAGCAACAACAGCAGCAACAACATCAACAAGCGGCTGCCGCTGCTGCCGCCGCCGCAGCAGCCGCCGGCGCCCCCGGCATGACAACGGCTCCGATGATGCCGCTAGCGGCTCAGTACTTCCACCCGCAGTCGGTGCAGTCTGTGCAGTACTATACACTGCAGCCTCACCCGCAGCAGGTGCCGCAGGCTGCCGTGGCTTTGCAATACCCGCCAATGCCGCCAGGGCCGTCGGCCGCAGCCTATCCGCCTATCTATCACCAGCCGTATTATCCGCAGGCGGCGCCCTGAGTAGCCAATCGGGTCTGAACAGGCCCCGATCGGCTACTTTAGTGACTTGCGGCACAGTGAGCGGACATATTAATGCTGCATATTATATTATTTAGAGAGAGTGATGACGCGCAAACAGAACACCTGTGCAGTCCGGACCGTTTAGCAGATATAATCCTATTTAAGAAAAGTCACCTTTTCTCGAATCCAATTCTTATTAAGGGGCGGGAGGGTCGAGGAATAATTTATTCGCAGCGCACACTGAAGTATTGGCCACTTCGGATTCTAAGCCGGATTTTACCTACCCTGCATGTACTTTTGTGTGTGCGCGATTGATCAATTGGGCAATAGCGTGTTCCTGCTAATATGGCTTTGTGTTTTTTTTCTCTTTTACACACAGTTTTTGCCCGAGACCTTCCTTTGGTGTGTTCTCTAAGACCGCTTTTTGATTTTAACAAAATTGATTTCGTCAGTCAGTCTCAGTCAGCTAATGTCCACAGCAGTTGGCCGCATATCCTTCTGTGCTTCTTTTAAATTCCGATTCTTCATCCACTCTTATTCCCCAAATATTCGAATCCCAGATTATCCCGATCCCTTCAGTGCCCAGATAGCAGATCTGAAAATTGTACTAGCTTAATTGTATAGCATTGAATTTGTGCAAGCATTCGTCAGTTTTTTGTTCTCTCTTCCCCTCCCATTGTCTCTTCTGCTTCTGTAATGCAATCCGTCTGAGTCCATTCTTAGTCTCCCACACAGCAAGCGGAATTCGATCACGTGGCCCAGGCCCGCCCAAGACGTCTGCAGAACTCTGTGTTATAAAAACAAACATCGTTGTTGTTGTAGTACTATTTAGTAGTATATATAGTAGATAGGAGTATGTGTAGTTTTCTTAACAAAAACTTTAAGAATGTCTATATAAGAATCAGTTCGTGTCTTTTTTAAAATTCTGTTATTAAAAATTGACTTTCGGAGAGCACGCGATCTGCAGCGCTGCTCGCTCGGTTATCGTTTTCCGTCTGCTCCCCCCGCCCGCTAGAACGGTAGAGTTTCGTAAACTAGTAGCGTCGTAACTTTAATTAAGGGATTTTTATTTGCAAAGAACTTTATTAATATTGTTGCATACCTGTGGCATAATTCTGGCTTGCAAGCATAGTAGATCTGAGGCGATATAGAGAGATGTATAACACAAGCTACTGCTGTCTGTTGCTGCAGCGGCTGCCGAGACTTCCAAGTCTTATCCACCTGTTGCGCAAGTAGGCAAGTCTGGTTTTTCTTGTAGTTTATTCTAGCTAATAAATAACAATACGAGGAAGCAAAACAAGCTTAAAATAATTTAAGAACGAATTTCACACTGCAATTAAATTTAGGCGAATTCGTTTGCTTTTATGCTTCGTGTTTTTTTTTTTCAATTTAATTTGTCAGATCATGATTCTACACTACAGCAGCGTATTGGACTCAGAAAAGAAAGAAAACAAACGCCTATATATATTCTCTACTTAAAGTAGGCTAAATAGACTTCTACAATATATTTGAAAGTTTAATGTAGTTTTAAAATACAAACCGCCGAAATTTACCAAGATTGAAGTGAAGACAATTTTTTTTCTATTTTAAGTTTAGTTCTGAAAAAACGAAACGGGTTCAGTTTGCATGTACAGTTGTGGTATTGGAAGCGTCTTAGATTGTTCAAATCACTGTTAGCATGGGCCTAAACCCACTGTAAATTGATTTGATCAATCTTGAACCCGCGGAGCTACTAGCGATAATGGGAACCCAGCCTTAAATGTGTTTTTGGCAGCTCTTCATTATAGATTATCCTAATTAGAATGCAATTCCTTATCAGTCAGTAATTGCTCGGGCGCTAATTGCAAAATGGAGCCGTGTAATGTTTCAGAGACGTGTGAGAGTTTCGGCTCACGTGTTATTGCATTAATCGCTAACGCTATAAGGTCATAGATGAGATAAAGAATTGTAAAGGTTAATTGGCAATTATAGTTAAGCAATGCATTGCTTTAATTTCTTTAGAGTTTATGGTCCATGTTTTTAAAGTGCACTTTTTCGGAGGTTACTTAATAGTACAAGATTTGTCTGGTTTCATTTCGCGGGTGGTGAAAGCGTTCTAGTAAAAATAAATGATAATTAAACATGATTTTGCTTTACGGTACTTCGAAGTACGCAGGGATAAATTACATGCCAATCGGACTGGTAGAAATTAAAATCAACATGAAAATTACATGTAAGCTTTATTTTTTGTACGACAAACAAAACAATAAACGCAACTTGTTTTCATACATGTACGATTTCGCTTGCCAAATCTGATTAATCATTTTTCTAAGCTCGACAGCATGTACTTTTAGGGCAATCAGAACTCAGAAGACGCAATTAAAAAAAACATTTTTGATTAATAAAAGAAGATTTTAAAGCAAATAACGCATGCCAGCAAGATCTGCAGTACATGTAAGAAGTTGAATATTTTGTCCTGACTATAATTAATACATTAACTCAGACTTCCGTCTACATTGACGATTGAGATTTCACAGCTCTCCTCGCTTTCAATTCCTGAAATCGGCTCTCCGAATTTAAGAGATAATTTCAAGAATTTCTTAACTGCCAATACCAGGTGCGGGTACATGTACAAATTAACATCTAAAACCGCATTCAATTCGAGCACTGGGCAGTGGGCATAGCAAGGGAGCTATAGCCCTTGAAACTAATTGAAAATAAGCTTTGCACGCAGACGAATGAAGGCCATTTAAGTTGGCCTTCAAGAAGTCTCTTTCAAAGCTACTTCTGCCTATCGTTAAGGACTATAGCTCCTGCACCTAGTGATAGAGTCGAATGCGGTTTTTGACAGATCATCAAATTACTGATGTTTGACTTTCAGTACACAGCGAAGCCTAGAGATCAGGGCGTGCTTGAGTGCCGAGTGTCAAAATGGTAAGCTGCTATCGGACACCCATTATACGATTCTGCTGACTGTTCACGGGCATGCAGTATTTTGTTCAACATTATAGAATAGTTCAAACAAAACTGCCTGATTTTGAATCAAACGGCTTGCGCCCGACCGCAGCTGTTCTCGTAGGCCACGAGCATCAGGTCGGTGAAGCGGCACAGCTTGTGCTGCATCTCCAGCGGCTCCCCGGATGCGGCGCCAGCAGAGTCCGACTGCAGCGATTGCTCGTCGCCAGACGAAGCCGACGAGGCGGCGTCGACGTCGCGGTCCTCGATTCGCGTCAGCGTGTCGCTCTCGCCGCCGCCGCCAAAAATGATGGTGGGCAGGCGTCCACCGTTCACCAGGCCGAGATGTCGGGAGGCTTCCATGGTTTCGAACACCGACTTAGCCGTGGTGGCAGGCGGCGCGCGGTCGTCGATGACCAGGCAGAAGGCTTTGCCGACATTTTTGGCCACCTCGAGATGCCGGCACAGCAAGTTAATGCTGATCTTGGTCACGCCCAGCTTGATCAGATTCAGCTCCAGGCGGGTTAGCTCTCGCTGCACCGAGTCGGCGACTGTCTTGCAGTCGAGGATGGCGCCGAAGATGCCCAGCTGGCCGAGGATGGCGCCGAAATCTACGTCATCAGCGGCGTCTTTCCTGAGCAGGCTGGCCCGCGGCAGCACTAGCGGGTGGAAGCCGGCCGCCTCAATAGCCGCTAGCAGGCTCTGCAAGCTGTCCGTGTCGCGAATTCTGCTCCATAGCAGCTCCCGATCGCCGGTGACATTGGCTGCAGATGCGCTGCTGCTAGTGCTGTGAGTGCGAGAGCCGCAAGCCGGCCGAGATAATGAACTACTTCTAGTTCTAGGTAGCATATTAGACGCTCCAAACAGAATCAGATAGACTCAGTTAATTTAGAATTGCTTGGGAATTTGAATAAGCCGAAATGCTTACTGCTTAGTTAGTGGTAGATTGCGCCCACGGGTTCATATTTTTATCTTATTTTTGACTGTTTTGACCTTGGGGGGGAGGGCGCCACAGAACTATGACTGTCGGACTCTGTGTTCATGAGGTGAAGCCGTGGCCCGCGCTGGAGAACCTCCATTTGACCTTGGCGCCGATCCTTTTCATTGGCTGACAGCGGGGGATCCCGGGTTGCCCGCACGGCATGGATGACTGATCGGTCGTGTGGCTGCAAAGATGAAGTCCAGTGGTAATTTCCACTCGCCTCAAGGAGCGAATTAAAAATAGCCGTCCGTCTGCCCGTCTGCGTGCTGCGTACTCCATGCCCTTACACTGAGGCTGGTTCGTACGCCTAAAAACAAGTGCACCAGCCTCAGCCAGTCAAGTAAAAAACTCTAGCTGTTTTGTTATGTTATTTTTTCCAGTTTTCCAGTTTGCGTTTTTTGAAAGTCACGTTAGTGAACGCATTAAATGGCTTAACAAAAGATAGCCCCTCGTGATGACGAACTGCTTGTTTGGTATTTTTAACTTGGAAAATTTCGAGATTCATAGAGAGTTGTTTACACAAGTAGGCAACTACCTGCCTCTCTCGAACGTTGCTATCGAGCACACCGCATTGTTTCTATTTTTAGAGGCTTGCAAGCAATCTGCGCCACCCCCGTTTGGAGAGGCAACAAAGAGAGAGATTAAAATTAAACTTCATACATGCAGTTTTTTGACCTTGTACAGTCACTATTGTTAGCTTCTTAAGAAAACTCAAAAAAGATGTTTTACAGCAAAACCATCAGGTCTGAAAGCCTGCCAACTATCTAGCCTAACAGCTCAGCTGCACCAGCCTTTGAGCATCAAAACTCATGGCTTAACCCTGACTCTCCCTTTAATGATGATTGGCCTTCCAACAACTCCCAATTGATACTTGGCATATCAACCCCCCCCCTCCTTGATCCACAGCAGTTCAGCAATCTACTACTGAGCCTTGACATCTTAGCGATTTCCACATGAGCCTTGACATCTTATAGGGATTCCCCTATAAGTCTTGAAAAGATCCCTCCATGAGCCACAGCGTTTCAGCCAGCAATCTCTCCATGAGCTTTTGGTGTCTCAGCTCAGCAATTTCCCTGTAAGCCTTGAAATCTTAGCAAATTCCCTATGAGCCACAGCATTTCAGCGATTCTCTTCCTAACAGCTCAGCCTTAGGACCTAAGGATTCATTTTGATGATTGAACTTTTGAGAAAGAACAAAGCTTTCGATTTCGCGTGCAATTTATGTACAGTAAATTTATGTTCAGTAATAGCTCGTCACACGTCTCTGCGTGCATGTGAAGTTGTCCTATACTCGTAGTACTTAAGCAATGGCGTTCATGATCTCATGCAACAAGGACTTGAGATAAGCTGAAATTAGGTAACCTTTGTTTATCAGAACGCATATATATATGTTGGCTGGGTTTGCGCGAAGTGCTACGTACGCTGACGCTGAACGATATGGAAACAATTATTTCATGTATTACTTTTTGCCACAAAATGGCGATATAGTTTTATTTGAAGCAGATCAAGAGCTCATGCATATTGACCTTTAGTATAACAGATGCGCATGTACATCTGCATCTACGTGGCTTGTCTGTACGTTGTAGCTCGATCGATCGGCCGTAGTTTATGTTACTGATCGCAAAACAAGCCCCAGGTTTCAATTAGAAACAGATTTCCTGTCAGCTGTGTGTGTACGATACCGTAGTAGTATACATGTACATATGAACGAGCGTATATGTACGCGTACAAACATGTATAAGGGGGAGTGACGGAGTGTCGCCCCTTCCTAAGGCAGAGACCCGAAAAAAATCAAGGGGGGCAAGCGAATTTTCGCCAACAACATGGAGAGTCGGACCCCCCCAGATTTGCTCTGTTTATTGCAATAAAAATCTAGTTTTTTGGCATTGCTTTGAAATTTTAAGTTAATCCCTTCAATTTGAGTATATCAGATTATATAACCAATACAAAAAATCTTCTCTTGTGCCGGCCCAACTGACAGACAGTTGGATGCACGAGGTCTACGAGAAACGTAATCAGCTGCCAAAAATGCAACAAATTACTACTCAAGATGAAGCATAAAGGCATTATGGTTAAAAACAAGTAAATAGTAAACAAACATTTAGGTTTTATTTTATATCGATTTTTACGCAAGTTATATTTGCTTTACTTAAGAAACTATTAGTTCTCGGAAATTTTGACAAAATTTCAGATCTGTAACTTTTTTAGAATTAATAACCTCCTACTACTGCGCTGTGCTAGAAATAGAGAAACAGGGAAATTATTTTATTCAAATTTCGGTTGTTTTTTGTGCGAGTTGTTTAAACACTGCTTTAGTGCCTAAAAACCATTTAATTATGTAGAGCTCTCTCCAATCTAAATGATAGGCCTATGTAGCTATCGCTATGCATCAGCACAAATTGGTTCAAATTTGGAGCCTAAAATGCAAAATACATGTAAACTTGAAAGCTTCCATTGAAAGTGGAAAATATTGTACAATTTTTTTAGATATAAACCAATGGTGGTTCTTCTTCCTATGGTATTCAAGCAAGAGGTATAGGGGCCTATACAATCTCATGCCGCATGGCTAGCTTTTCTTGCAATGCCATGCCACTAATGCCAATGGCAGTGATGGCACTGGGTAGGCCCCCCTAAATAGCAGGAATATATTCCACATGGCAAAATCATAGTAGATTGCCATGATGGTGGAAATGGGTTATAGTCATTTTGGCAAAAAGACCTTTTGGCAAAGGGCATTTTGGAGAAAGTTAGATATGAAGTCACTTTGGTGAAGGGGTAAATGAATGGCAATGACGGGACCTCATAAATCATTAACTGACCAAATTAATTACTGAATTAGGCCTAGGCCTACAATTTGTGACAATGGTATTGTATATGATAGTAGGCCCCCTATGTTTAAACTTTAAATTTAAATTCTTGATTTTAAATTCTAATATTATTAAATCAGTTCAATCGGCTTTTGCCAAAATGACTTTCACCAAAATGAGTTTTGCCGAAGTGGCTTTTGCCAATATGTCTTTTCACCAATGTGACCTATACCTATAGATATCAACTGCTTTGGCACATTATATGCATAGAGCACCTTTAGGAGCACAGACCTAATAACCAAGTCAAATGTCTTCTTGAAATCTATGAAGATACCAATCTAGATCAACTGGTATATCCTCACTTTTTCAATGACTCATTAAAGAGCCAGGATCTGTCTATGTCACTATGCCATAGTGGGGACAGAAGCTGTTCTACTTAGGATGCAACTAGATCCAATACTGATTGCAACTGCAATAATAATATCTAGTTGAACAAATTTTCAGCACAGGACTAAAGGTAGATACCTTAATGCTCCTCGAGTCAAGACTCAAGCCTTATGGTGCTAGTGCCTAGCTTCTTAAGAACTATGACAATGTGTGCTATGGTCTATTCGTTGGGTGCTTCCTTATCAATGAGCATTCAATTTATCATTCTAGTAACCTTAGACCTACTAGCCATATAATGGATAGGCCTACATAGTGCCTCAATAGGCACCTTGTTTAGACCTAGTGTAGTGCTTTCTTACCCAGTATACCTCTAATATATATAATTGCATATTTATATTTCACTTATTATCTTTGGCATCATTTAGCAAGCATAGATCACTAGCTAAATAATCCTTTTTTAAGTTATATAATTACGAGTATAAATTCCTTGCCATTTAAGATTTAACTTATCAAACAAAAAAATAAACTTTTGACTTATAATGTCTTACTTCTAACTTGTTGATAGCAAATACCTAATATTTTGATAATGCTTTCCTTCCAATTTTTTATTAGGATAGAGGGCCTAAGCAAGCAGTATCTCTATCCTATAGCTAATAAGATCTAGAAGGTTGATGACCTAATACGAGCATATATTATCATCTCTAGGTTTTTTAAGGTTGGAAATCCAGTTGCCAGCTGGCCTTTGGGCTCAAAATCTAGTTGCCAATGGCTATTTTTGGTTGCCCATTGGCAACTAGGCCCCTAGCCAAATTCTTGAGGATGAATATTTCTAAGGCTCATTAAACATATATGCACTGTATAATTGCGGGGAATGAGACTGCCTGGGACTTGTTATAAATATAAATATCCTTTATACCCATAACTCAAAAATTATATATTTCAGACCAAGCATAGGCACAGCCTCTGGATTGACAAATTCATCAACCATAATTTAAACTTAACACTAAATTTTGAGGAACATGTACATGTTATACTAACAAAACAATAACAAGCTAATAATTCCATCATATCATATCAATTCATGTTACCCTTTTATTACACTTACAAAAACAATTTTTGAAATTGGCAACTGGCACATAAAATGAAGTTGCTAGATTGGCCTCTGATGCCTAAAATCCAGTTGCCAATGAGGTTTTTGAAGGGGCCAAAAAAACCTGTATGGCCCAAAAAACCCAGATCATCCTATGTATCCTCTATCTTAACTTGTTGATAAATATACTTTTAGGGTTGTATTTAGCTTAGGATCTATGGGGCTATGGCCTCAAGCTCCATGGCCTTGACCTCTATTGCTTTTATATTTACAACTTCTACTATTTCTATAGCCATGATTTTTACAACCTTATCCACAATAGTCATGTCTAAGCCAAGCCAATATAGCTGCAGGTATCTCAGCACCTTAGAAGATAGCAATAGCAATCAGATAGTGTTATAGATAGTACCTATAATGCTATAGTATGAATCTAATGCAGCTTTTTGCATAGTGGTATGTATAGGGCCTACTATATATGGCTTATTGAGCAAGAGCAGTTAGCTTGCACAGTTGTTGACATAGCTGAGACATACTATATTAGATGCCAGCCTTGGACATAAGTAGCTAGTTTGCTTTTTTATATGGCAGATTAATCTTTGCATAGTAGTAGGGTTAAAATATAATTGCAAAAATATATTTTTAAGTTCTAATAATATAGTAATCATAGGTTTAAAATTTAGATAGAGTCATTCAATGTACATTTATGAATGCATTAATAGTAGAGTTAACTTGGAAGGTAGGCCTACAAACACCTTGACTAAGAATATTATACTTTGAGGTACCATTATGATGAGCCTTGTAAGCCTGACTCTTCTGTAGCTATTAGGCTTTTTTCTACTCCTTAACCTTTGTAAATAGTTTGTATTTGACAGGGTCAGGCATATGCTCCAATGCACTAAGAGGCAGGCCCATGTGTTCTGGCAATGCATGCACCCTTATAGTACCACCATGTAGGTCAACACTATCAACAGACTAGTCCTTTTTTCAATGTTTTTATAAGCTCAAGTCTTATTTTTAGTAAATTTCACTATTTATATAGTCTACTAGCTCATTTTAGCTATTATTTATTATTTTATATTGGCAATTTAATGGTAAGACTATCTAGTAATATTAAAAAAGTAGCCATTTGGTAGTGAACATTAACCAAAAATAGAGACTTATAAAAAGGCTAAGAATAAAATTTGAATGCTATAAAACTTAGTTGTTTGACTTATAATTAAATATACTTAAGCTATAAAGTTTTTAATTTGTTATTTGTCATTTATAGTATTGGCCCTTTATACATATTGGAATATATTTTGCTACTATCTTATTTTATGGCTGATGCATGCCAATTTTTCAGAGTTGCCTAAGAATAAATATCAATCTCTATATTCATGCACTGAATCCACTGATGCACATGCTTGGGCGCAACCTTGGGATTCACCCGGCCGTTTCTATTGGCAACACACACATGTAAGTCGCTATTGGCTGAGAGCAGTCACGTGACTACTGTTCTGTCCAATAGCGACTTACATGTGTGTGTTGCCAATAGAAACGGCCGAGTGAATCCCAAAGTTGCGCATGTATGCTGATGCATAATGAGCCATTGTGCACAAGATATAAAATTATCTGATGCAACTTTATTCATAGAACAAAGTATATTACTATTTTGCATTAACTTTTACTCTATTTATTAAACATACATTTCTTATTCACAAATTTTGATTGATTCATTGTTAAAGAATTGCTAAGCATATTGGTTTCTAGCAAAAGTCTAAGTAGAATTTTAAAAATAATTTATTTTCATATAGTTTTTAGTCCTTATTTACTTGTTGAAATCAAGTGTTTCTGAACTCTCCTAATCTCATGTGTTGCCAGCTGGAATCGCACCGCTTATATATTATATCTAGGATATAAAATATAAGTGATCCATCTCAGCTCTGCACAACAATGAGCGCAGTTCAGCACCCGGCTCAATCTGCATCGGCGCCATCGCCTCCGCCATCAACGCCGCCGCCACAGCAGCAGCAGCCAACTCAGCAGCAGCCGACTGTGGCAGTCCCGCTGCCAAGCGGCGGCAATCACAGTGGCAATCACAGCAGCAATCACAGCAGCAACGCTGCCGGCAGCGGCGCCAGCGGCAGCTCAGAGAGCGACATATACGGCATGCTGGTGGTGCTCGGTTGCAACGGCCATCTGCCAGGCGACAGCGGTGCCGGCCGACGGACGTCCCGTCTGCTGCTTCGTCGTCGGCCAAATGGCGGCAACGCGTTGCGGCCAACGAAGAAGCAGTGGCGCGCCACCAGCATCAAGGAGCTGGAGGGCTGCAGGCCTCAGGCGTCTGTGTCCTATACGCTTGGCCGGAACCAGGGCTTTGTGGTTGTGGAATACGAGCCGGATGCTCAGTGCGATATGTTCCAGGTGATGATATTGCTGGTGTTTGGGCTCTTGTTGGCTGGTTTCAGTTTTGGGATGTAAATGTCAATGTTCAAGGATGTGAATACCCAAGAATGTGAATACCCAAGAATGTGAATACCCAAGAATGTGAATACCCAAGAATGTGAATACCCAAGAATGTGAATACCCAAGAATGTGAATACCCAAGGATGTGAATACCCAAGGATGTGAATACCCAAGAATGTGAATACCCAAGGATGTGAATACCCAAGAATGTGAATACCCAAGAATGTGAATACCCAAGAATGTGAATACCCAAGGATGTGAATACCCAAGAATGTGAATACCCAAGGATGTAAATACTCATGGATGTGAATATTCAAGGATGTGAATACCTAAGGATGTGAATACTCATAGATGTGAATATTCAAGGATGTGAATACTCAAGGTCAAGGATGTGAATACCCACGGATGTAAATGCTCATGGATGTGAATATTCAAGGATGTGAATACTCAAGGATGTGAATACCTATGGATGTGAATACTCATGGATGTGAATACCTAAGAATGTGAATACCCAAGGATGTGAATACCCAAGAATGTGAATACCCAAGGATGTAAATACTCATGGATGTGAATATTCAAGGATGTGAATACCTAAGGATGTGAATACTCATAGATGTGAATATTCAAGGATGTGAATACTCCAGGTCAAGGATGTGAATACCCACGGATGTAAATGCTCATGGATGTGAATATTCAAGGATGTGAATACTCAAGGATGTGAATACCTATGGATGTGAATACTCATGGATGTGAATACCTAAAAATGTGAATACCCAAGGATGTGAATACCTAAGGATGTGAATACCTAATGATGTGAATACCCAAGGATGTGAATACTAAGGATGCGAATACTCATGGATGTGAATATTCATGGATGTGAATACTCATGGATGCGAATATTAAAGGATGTGAATGTTAAGGAACTTAAATGCCCCATGGGGTGTAGTCTAGTGGTCAGAGCGTCGGACTCACGACTAAAAAGTTGGGTAGTTCGATTCTCGACTCACTCGGAACAATTTGTGTCCTTGAGCAAGACACTTAGCTCTGCATTGCTTCAGTTCACCCAGCTGTAAAATGGGTGCCAGCATTAGCTGGGGTAACTGAGGGTGTGTGGCGACCCCCCAGTCCTTGGACTGAACAGCCGTACGCAGCCTTTAGAGCTGCGGCTGAGCTGTCAGCTGTACATCTGCCCATTAGGGCCAGTGTAATAAATTATTATTAATATTATCATTATTTACTGCCATAGGATGTATATGCTCAAGGATGTGAATGTTCACGGTTGTGAATGGCCCAGGATGTGTCCAATGATCTGAGTAGTTCAAGAATGTTAAAATTGAAATTGAAGTTTTTTTGTGTCAATGCCCGATGCGTATTAAAAATATGAAAATTTCTCCCCGCAGGTGGGCCGTTCCACCGAGTCAGTGATTGACCTGGTGGTGAGCGACTCCACCCCGCCAGGCGAGTCGGCTGCCTCAGACTCCACCATCAGCCGGTACGCCTGCCGCATCCTTGTCAACCGGACGCCGCCCTACACGCCCAGAATATTTGCGGCGGGATTTGACTCGAACAAGCGGATCATGCTGGGTGAGTCTGCTGGTGCTTTTATTAAATTTCTGTTATTATGCTGCCAACGCCACTCGCGTAAAAAAAGTTACAGAAGCACCCTGTGACCAGACCGTTTCTAATTATTATCTTCGCTTAATTTAGTTTCTTCTTAGAACCCATTTTTAAGAGTCACCCTCTAGAACCCCATTTCTCAAAATCGCCTTCTGAAGCAGCATTTCTAAGAATTTCCATCTGGAACCCCATTTCTAAGAATCGCCCTCTGGAACCCCATTTCTCAAAATCGCCTTCTGAAGCCACATTTCTTAGAATCTTCTTCTGTAACCCCATTTCTAAGAATCGTTCTCTGGAGCCGCATTTCTAAGAATCGCCCCCTGGAACCCTATTTCTAAGAATCGTCTTCTGTAACCCAATTTCTAAGAATCGTTCTCTGGAGCCGCATTTCTAAGAATCGCCCTCTGGAACCCCATTTCGAAGAATCGCCCTCTGGAACCCCATTTTTAAGAATCGCCCTCTGGAGCCCCATTTCTAAGAATCGCCCTCTGGAACCCCATTTCTAAGAATCGCCATCTGGAACCCCATTTCTAAGAATCGCCTTCTGGAACCCCATTTCTAAGAATCGCCTTCTGGAACCCCATTTCTAAGAATCGCCCTCTGGAACCCCATTTTTAAGAATCGCCCTCTGTAACCCCATTTCTAAGAATCGCCCTCTGAAGCCGCATTTCTAAGAATCGCCTTCTGGAACCCCATTTCTAAGAATCGCCCTCTTGAACCCCTTTTCTAAGAATCGCCTTCTGAAGCCAAATTTCTAAGAATCGCCCTCTGGAACCCCATTTCTAAGAATCGCCCTCTTGAACCCCATTTCTAAGAATCGCCCTCTTGAACCCCATTTCTAAGAATCGCCTTCTGGAACCCCATTTCTAAGAATCGCCTTCTGGAACCCCCATTTCTAAGAATCGCCTTCTGAATCCGCATTTCTAAGAATCGCCCTCTGGAACCCCATTTCTAAGAATCGCCCTCTTGAACTCCATTTCTAAGAATTGCCTTCTGGAACCCCATTTCTAAGAATCGCCCTCTGAAGCCGCATTTCTAAGAATCGCCTTTTGAAGCCGAATTTCTAAGAATCGCCTTTTGAAGCCGAATTTCTAAGAATCGCCTTTTGAAGCCGAATTTCTAAGAATCGCCCTCTGGAACCCCATTTCTAAGAATCGCCCTCTGGAACCCCATTTCTAAGAATCGCCTTTTAGCCTATTCTAAATGTAGGCACACTGGCTCACAGCACTCGTCCCCTGTCCCTCCACTCGCGCAGGTGAGCACGCTATTCGCTGGAATGTGACAACTGACGAAGTTGACGGCCTGACAACCAACGGCGTCCTTATCAACAAGCCGGTGGGCGGCTACTGCCCCGGCAGCCAGCCGGGCCCCTGGTTCGAGGTGAGCATCGAAGGCCGGCTTTACCCCATGCGTGAGCACCGGGCCACCCCGTCGCATTCGGACGTGCTGCACGCGGTTGACAACTCGCTGATTGACGGCACGGTCATCGACCTGTGTGGAGTCTGCCTGGTGTACCGCTCCGCTGAGGGTCTGCGGCGCAGTCCCACCCTGCTGGAGCTCTGCTCGCGAGTTGAGTCGCTCAACCAGACGCACATCCTGTGCCCGGTCCGCTACCAGACTCTGGTGATCCGGAAGCCCCTGCAAGCGAATCCCGCCTCAGCCGCAGGCGGCGGCGGCTCGATGCCAGACGATCGGCAGCCGTACGTGTACACCGGCTGCGGCCACGTGCACGGCCTGCACAGCTGGGACAGGCCCGGCGGACAGCAGCAGCCGGACAGGCGAACCTGTCCGCTGTGTCTGCAACAATCTGCTTTTATTGCCCTACGCCTAGGAGAAGAGGCGGCGCTGTATTTGGACAGAGACGGGATGCCAAATTATGCGTTTAACCCGTGCGGTCATATGGCCTCGGAGCTCACAGTGAAGTATTGGTCTGCGCTGCCGCTGCTCACGGCCAGCCAGCTCAGGCCGCTGTGCCCATTCTGCTCAACACCGCTGGCTACTCCGGCCACAATCAGACTGCTGTTCCAGTCTGACATTTGACTGCCTGTTGATTACACACTATTTAACCTCTCGTTATATCTACTTTCTAAGAATATCGGTCCCGTTTGTTTGTTTCTAAGAATCAGTTTTCTAGGAAACGCAGAAAATCTTATATCATGGAAATATTAAATTAGAACAATTCAAACAATTGCTCTTATACGAGTAACCTATGTTCAAAGACTATCCTCTCGACTTCGCGTCTTAGAATTGCTGCTTCGAATTCGTTTCTAAGAATCGCTGCTTCAAATTTGTTTCTAAGAATCGCTCCTTTGACTTCGATTCTAAGAATCGCTCCTTTGACTTCGATTCTAAGAATCGCTGCTCAAATTCGATTCTAAGAATCGCTGCTCTGAAATTCGTTTATTAGACTCTACACACGAATTTGTTTCTAAGAAAGGTCACCTAAACTTATTTCTAGGAATCGCACTTACAAAATTGTATATGACAATAAAATTTTCTGCTGGGACCTGTTTACTGCGTTATAAACATCTTTCGGCTTCTGTGCTAAGCAAGAATCTGGATGATGAATACCAATAGATTTACCTGTTAACTTGTTTTGTTATGAAGCAAATTTATTTATTTTTCTCGCCTACTGAGTTTTGTCTTGTACGGCTCGCCAAATAATGCTAGTAATATATGCTTATTCCTGTGCAAACTGAATCGTGCATACTTGCATACTCTGTGGCTACAGTAGCTGAACTAATAATTTTTACAAATAGATTTTGCTACACTTTATTTGCTTGTACTTTTGCATTATGGCAGTGCGGCTAAACTTTAAATGGCAGGTGTGTACCGAATTCTGCGTCCCTTCTCGCTTCACCCTTCATTCTCCCCCTCTACCCCTCACATCCCCCTCTACCCTTCTACCCCTCGCATCCCCATCTACCCTCACATCCCCCTCTACCCTCACATCCCCCTCTACCCTCGCATCCCCCTCTACCCCTCACCCTCTGTACCCCTCAGCCCCTCTACCCCTCATTCCACTCTACACCTCATCCCCTCTGCCCTCATTCCCCCTGCCCTTATTCCCCCTTCTACCCTCATCCCCCTCTACCCCTCACCCCCTCTACCCTCACCCCCTCTACCCCTCACCCCAACTACCCCTCACCCTCTCTACCCCTCATCCCCCCTCTAACCCCATCCCCCTCTACTCCTCACCCCCTCTACCCCTCACCCTCTGTACCCCTCAGCCCCTCTACCCCTCATTCCACTCTACACCTCACCCCTCTCTGCCCTTCATTAGATTGCAGGTACTAGTTTCTTAATTTTTTTCTAAACAAAAGTTTTCTGAATTACTGTATTCTGACCCTGTGTTTTTGAACTAACCGAATTGGTTTTTTTAACCTAATATTAAGTGAATAGTTTGATAAAACAGCCATTTTTACTCGTAATTCTCCACCTCACTCGAAATTCAGGTAAATCAGAGTTTAAGGCCCAAATCTTGTTAGATTGACATTCACTGTTAGATTTCAGTCACAGTTAACTGTGCACCCTGCCTTCTTTCCACTGTCCCCAACCTTGCTGCTTATTTTCAAACTTTGTTTCTTTAAGTCATGAGCTTTCTTTAAGCTTTTTTCATATTGTCTGTCAGTTTCCTGTCTGCATGGTTATTTTATTATTTCTGTTTTGGCCATCTACGCGCGTATGGTCAGGTGCTAGAATCGTGTCGCCTCACTACCCGACTAACCAGTTCCTTATCCAGCCTGAGCACCCCAAACTGACCAGTGAGTGCCCTTATCCAGCCTGAGCACCCCAAACTGACCAGTGAGTGCCCTTATCCAGCCTGAGCACCCCAAACTGACCAGTGAGTGCCCTTATCCAGCCTGAGCACCCCAAACTGACCAGTGAGTGCCCTTATCCAGCCTGAGCACCCCAAACTGACCAGTGAGTGCCCTTATCCAGCCTGAGCACCCCAAACTGACCAGTGAGTGCCCTTATCCAGCCTGAGCACCCCAAACTGACCAGTGAGTGCCCTTATCCAGCCTGAGCACCCCAAACTGACCAGTGAGTGCCCTTATCCAGCCTGAGCACCCCAAACTGACCAGTGAGTGCCCTTATCCAGCCTGAGCACCCCAAACTGACCAGTGAGTGCCCTTATCCAGCCTGAGCACCCCAAACTGACCAGTGAGTGCCCTTATCCAGCCTGAGCACCCCAAACTGACCAGTGAGTGCCCTTATCCAGCCTGAGCACCCCAAACTGACCAGTGAGTGCCCTTATCCAGCCTGAGCACCCCAAACTGACCAGTGAGTGCCCTTATCCAGCCTGAGCACCCCAAACTGACCAGTGAGTGCCCTTATCCAGCCTGAGCACCCCAAACTGACCAGTGAGTGCCCTTATCCAGCCTGAGCACCCCAAACTGACCAGTGAGTGCCCTTATCCAGCCTGAGCACCCCAAACTGACCAGTGAGTGCCCTTATCCAGCCTGAGCACCCCAAACTGACCAGTGAGTGCCCTTATCCAGCCTGAGCACCCCAAACTGACCAGTGAGTGCCCTTAGATTCCAAATCGCCAATTAGATCTCTTCGAATTCTTAAACGACTTCAATTTCAGCATGCACGAATTAACATCGCGTTTGTAACTACACGGTGCATAAGAGTAGATATTGCGTTTCGAATTTTTATTATTGCCTACTTAACTGTATGATAATATGCTCTCTTGGTTTAACTTTAAATTTTGACTGATTTACGTCACCAAAAATGTTTCGACCCTAAGATGGAAGCAGAAATTGATTGTCTCTCTCACCTGGCGTTTTGCTTTCAGCCCACCTGGTTGATTTCCCTGCCTATTTTTTGATCCCCAACCTTAATTGCTGTTGGTTTGCTCGGTAAATTTATTATCCCAGTTGTTAATTAATTAGAGATTTGAAAACTACCTTTAACCTGATAAGTAGTGCAGTAGTAATATGTTGCGAATATTATTATCTTTTTTCATTCTACTTGTAAATCTGTATCGTTTAAAATTCGACTTGCTGATTTCCCGTAGCCAATGAGAACAAGCCAATCAGTAATCAATGATGCAGCGCTGCTGCTGCGTCTGCCCCTCCCCGGTAAACTTCACCCAGTATTATAACTATTCACATTAATAACCATTACCATGTAATTATGATTTGGATGTTTATCTGAATTAAACTGCCCACTAATTATTAAATAAACGAAACCAACTTGCCTCCTTTTTAACCAGCAAGCACACACGAACTCAATAATTGAAGCGGTGACGTCATTTTTATTCCTATTTGGCTTACTGATTTTTTTAATTACGTCAAGCCTGAGCATTGTAGTATATTTAGAGGACAGAGAAATGAGAGAACAGGTTAAAAGCAATTAGTGGTAAGCAGAGCTTTCTTATACAGAATGTAGTCTGTAGTCAGTCATTAATTACATTATTAACATGATTTGTACAGGATTTTTGCACGCCAAAAGTACAGTTAAAAATGCACTTTTTTAACAAAAAGAAACCGGTGAGCATTTTTGAGCGATTGTAGGAGTCGGTCGGGTTTCTTAATGAAAAAGCAGTTCTTGTTTTGAAAATTTTGTCCCGTATTGGTACATTTACACCACAATTTCGTATGTGAATTTGCCGCGAGTCGTGTCGTTGTGGCCTCCAGCTTCTGATGAGGCTGCGGCGGAGGTTGTTGCCTGGTTGCCGGGTTTTGCCTGTTGTTGCTGCTGCTGCTGCTTCTTCTGCCTCAGTTCAACAAGCGTCGAGGCGGATGAAACTGCTGAGGTGGCGGCGGCAGTGCCGTTGTTGCCAACCGTGGCTGTCCGGGTCAGCGGCGGACCAAATGTGGACTTGACCGGCTGACGGCCGCCTGCGTTTAGGTGGGAGTTGGGGCAACTCGTGATTGCATTGCAGTAGGCGATTCTGTGGGAACCTGGGTACGGGGGTTTCAATTTGGATCGGGATTCTCTATCGGGACTTTTTGAATCGGGATTCTCTATCGGGACTTTGTGAATCGGGATTCTCTATCGGGACTTTGTGAATCGGGATTCTCTATCGGGACTTTCCGAATCTGGATCGGCTTTACATAGAGGATTTCTTATTTCGCAGGTGTTCAGATTTCTACATCCACCATTTAGAAGATCAAACTGTTTCCTAAGCTGAGCAAACCAACCAACCTGCAGACGCGGCTGGCAGCAGGGCTCCCATCTCGGCCAGCCGGGGTGAGAAGGCCCCGCCGCTGACTGTGGTGGCGAATGTCGTGTCGGCGACTCCGTCAGCGTCAGCGCCGTCCTCAGCGTCGGCGCAGGGACTGTCGGAACTGTTGGAAATGATGCGGAGTGCTCTAAGATTTTTCTGATTGATAATTAGATAGTATGATGAGGACCTGCGCAGGCTGTGCAAATTATGTAAACAATATCATTTTCGAGTCTTCACGAACGCGACTTACGGAATCTACCATATCTACACCTTAACGATTTTCATGAACTGCCAATCTGCCCCTTACATGATCTCCATGAACTGCCAATCTGCCCCTTACACGATTTTCATGAA
Organism: Macrostomum lignano; assembly: GCA_002269645.1. Lineage (NCBI taxonomy): Eukaryota > Metazoa > Platyhelminthes > Macrostomidae > Macrostomum > Macrostomum lignano. The sequence goes on from NIVC01003724.1 coordinate 71,489, forward strand.
CTGCCAATCTGCCCGTTACACAATTTTCATGAACTGCCAATCTGCCCCTTACATGATCTTCATGAACTGCCAATCTGCCCCTTACATGATCTCCATGAACTGCCAATCTGCCCCTTACATGATCTCCATGAACTGCCAATCTGCCCCTTACATGATCTTCATGAACTGCCAATTTGCCCCTTACATGATCTTCATGAACTGCCAATTTGCCCCTTACATGATCTTCATGAACTGCCAATTTGCCCCTTACATGATCTTCATGAACTGCCAACCTACCCCATACCCTACCTTCATGAACTTTAAATAGCTATAAATCAGTAGAGCAGAAGTATAGAACAATAGCAATCAGATAAAAATGACTCAGACGCAGGTCATACCGTAAGCTCTCAGTTAATTAATGCCGCTAATTAAAAGCCACGCAGCTCACCTGCTTCCAGGCAGACCCGTCACCAGCGAGGAGTGGCCCGACTGCCTCCGTCTGTGCCGACCATGGCTACGACTATTATTATTATTAGTCGCCTTGGCAACCACTAGCAAGCGCCGCCGACGATGGCAGACGCAGATTAGCGCAATCAGCAGGGTGCCAATTATGGCGCCACAAACTGCAGCCACAATGGCTATGGTGCTTACGGTCACGTCTGGCAGCCTGCCAACTGCGGAATTGGGTTGGGGCGGGAGATAAGAACTCTGCAGAGTGAAATAATTGCACCTAAAATTTGCTTCTCAGTCTGTCAGATGCAGAAGCATGTGGTTCAGTGTCGGTACAATGTGCACTTCAATACTTCTCTTTAGACTGGCTGGAGTCTAACATTTGCAAGCATCTAGTCTAGATCTCTAACATTGGAATCTAGATCTCTAACATTGGAATCTAGATCTCTAACATTGGAATCTAGATCTCTAACATTGGAATCTAGATCTCTAACTCTGGAATCTACATCTCTAACATTGGAATCTATATCTCTAACATTGGTATCAACATATCTAACATTGGAATCAACATATCTAACATTGGAATCAACATATCTAACATTGGAATCAACATCTCTAACATCAGAATCTAGATCTCTAACTAACATTGGAATCTACATCTCTAACATTGAAATCTAGATCTCTACATTGAAATCTAGATCTCTAACATTGAAATCTAGATCTCTAACATTGAAATCTAGATCTCTACATTGAAATCTAGATCTCTAACATTGAAATCTAGATCTCTAACATTGGAATCTAGATCTCTAACATTGAAATCTAGATCTCTAACATTGGAATCTAGATCTCTAACATTGAAATCTAGATCTCTAACATTGGAATCTAGATCTCTAACATTGAAATCTAGATCTCTAACATTGAAATCTAGATCTCTAACATTGGAATCTACATCTCTAACATTGAAATCTAGATCTCTAACATTGAAATCTACATCTCTAACATTGGAATCTAGATCTCTAACATTGAAATCTAGATCTCTAACATTGGAATCTAGATAGATCTAGAACATTGGCGCCGAGATTATATCCATTGCATCTCTAGTCTAGTCTAGATCTCTAAGTCTCTAGTCTAACATTGATCGGCCTATCTAGATCTCCGGCGTTGGCATCTCATGTAGATCTCTGCCTGAACTCTGCCTGAAACGACACCCACTCGTTCAGGTCCAGGGCTAGATTTTCATGTATAGCCATACATGCCCATGGGCCATGAGTCCATGGCTCTGACTATACATTGTTAAATACATGTACGAGTATACGGGATCAGATCAGACAAAGCAAGCAGCTTCGCCACTTACAAACGCTGTCTACAAATTTGCCGCGCTGAATATTTTCTTGATTGCCGTTGCCGCCTCCCACTTGTCGCCAGTCAGTTGTCGTAGCGATGATCGGCTGCAAAGTTGTATCAGCGCTGCTTCGGTTTGCATTTTCAATTGATGAGGCTGTGTCCATAGCTAACTAGTTAATTAAGTTAATAGCAGCAGTTGGCGGTAGATTTATTAAAAATATTCCTAATGAAGTAAGTTTATTCCTTGGCCGTTGTTTAAATAGTATGAATTGGATTTAATTAGAGACAAGGCCAAGTAGAGCTTAAATTCTTTACTTCGAAACAAAGTCAAGCTAACGAAAGGAGGACGGAAATGCCCACTCATGTATAGCCAGTCGTCGGTATAGTTGCTTTTGTGGGGGTTGGAAGGGCTTTCTTATATATTCTTTCTGCTTTAGAAGAAGGCCTCCAATTCAAATAACATCGCAGGGGGGCTTGAACAGAGGTGACTGGAATGACTCACTATCTATATTATTGCAAAACCAATTGGGGAAATTAAGGCGAGTCTACGGGCCGGGGGGCGGCTATTTTACAGCGCGTGAGGAGAGAGCGAGACGAGGGGCTCCAACGATTCAAGGAGGGGGCTCCCCTCTGGACTAGACATTTCAATATGTACATTGCGCAATGTACATTTGTTTTACGATCCAGAACCCCTCTGCCCCCCTCGGCCTCCACATGCGCACGAGTGTTTAGCTGGGGAAAGGGGGTTGGCAAGGCTGGCTTGTCGGCCTTACGGGCTTTTTGCGCTTAAGTTTTCTAATATGGAGGGTTGCGGCGGGAGTGAGAATTGCACAATTACGAGCTATATATTATCTATCGGAAAAGGACGGAACTGCGAAGCGGTGACCCGGGCTTAAGGGCGATAGTTAAATTCGAAGGCATAGGAAGGCTTTTTTTTCAAGTTTAGGACAGTTATATTTATAAGAATCTACGACATGTAGAATTTAGAATTTTAGTATCAAAGTATCAATTGCACAAAGTACATTACGAGCACTATAAGCAGAAAGAATGTATCTAATTCCGGTGTTGCAAAAAGTAATCTGTGAAAAGGCAAAAATTGTGTTTTTGTCGAGGCTTAGATTATTAGAAATTCGGCGCCAAAAAGGCCCTAAAATTAAATTTTCATTATTTAGATGGGAATTTTTGAACGTGTATTAAAAATTATAAACATAACTCGCTCTACGCTACCAGTTTCAGTAGCAATGAGCTATTAGTTGGTCAGTCAGTCGGTCGACAGTAGTTAAGTTTTCTGAAACAAAGCTGTGATGTCTATGGCAATAGCTAATTTTATTGAAACGCGGAATTGGCAATGCTGTGCGCGAAAGGATTTTTGAGAATATTTTACTCTGTTTAGTTATCAATTTCTGTTCCCTTTCAGCAAAGCACGTAGTTGGCTAGCCTGCCTATTCAGCAACACGCTGCCATGTCGGAAAACACTCTCAAAGTTGGCGCCGACGAGAAGCCCGTTGACCAGCAGGCTGAAACTGAGAATCAAGACGAAGAATCCAACAAGAAGACTGAGGATCAAAACAAAGATAACAAAGAAGCCGAGTCTAAGGATCAAGACAAAGACGACAAAGAAGCCAACGAGACCGAGGATCAAGACAAAGACGACAAAGAAGCCAACGAGACCGAGGATCAAGACAAAGACGACAAAGAAGCCAACGAGACTGAGGATCAAAACAAAGACGACAAAGAAGCCAACGAGACTGAGGATCAAGACAAAGACGACAAAGAAACCAACAAGACTGAGGATCAAGACAAAGACGACAAAGGAGCCGAGATTGAGGATCAAGACGAGGAAGACAAAGAATCCGAGATTGAGGATCAAGACGAGGAAGACAAAGAATCCGAGACTGAGGATCAAGACAAAGAAGTCAACAAGAAGACTGAAGAGCTAGAGCAAGCAGCCAAGAAGACTGAGGATAAGGACCAGGCTGAAACTGGGAATACCAGAACTGTCATTCAGCCCGCTGACGATGATGAAGATTATGATGAAGACGAGGACGATGAAATTGTAGATAGTAATGAAGATGATACTCCTCCAACTCCTCCTCATAAAAAGTACGAGTACATCCAACATACTAAAAATGATGATGGAACTGACCTGAAGTTGGAATCAAACGAAACGAGAATACTGCGCACAGAGGAAGTAAAACAGAGTAAAAAAGAAGAGAAGAAACGAAAAAAGGAGGCCGAAAAGCAAGCTAAGTTAGAAAAGAAGCTAGCCAAGAAGAATGAGAAGTTAAAGAAAAAGCAAGAGAAGATGGCTAAAAAGGAAGCGAAAAAGCTCGCGAAGAAGCAGGCGAAAGAGGAAAAAAAACGACGCGAAGACGAAATAAAGCGGGTGAAAGAGGAAAGGAAACAACGCGAAAAATAACAAAAGCAGGCAAAAGCTAAGTAGAATAAAAACAACCGATAAGCTGGAATCCCATCGACACCGCACCAATAACTTTCTCAGTCATAAGGTTGCTTTGTCTTTTTGTTGTCGACTCATTGAGCATATGAAATTGATTTGAACAAATAAAAACGATTTGCGATAATTTCGTTTATTTTGAGTTAATTTAAATTGTAATTTTTTTCTTTATCAGATTACTGAAGGTTGAAACTATCTAACTACTCGGTTTAAAAAAATAACATCGTAGCTTGAGCATCAGTGCATGACATACCCCGTACCGTAGCATCCAAAGAAGTTTGATAGCTAGTATCCGTATTAACAGCAACAACAACAACAACAACAACAACAACAAAAACAACAACAACAACAAATTACGCAGCCCCGCAAGCAAAGTCGCAGAGCAGGGTGCGTCAGATGGCGCGCCGCAGAGCCTGAGAGCGGACGAAGTCCGCCCCGTTGGCAGTGTCGGGCGCCCCGGCGTCGCGTAGGAGGCAGTCCACGTATCGACGGGTTTGGGCCTGACCCCGCCTGAGCGGGCCCTGCAGGGTGAGCAGCAGGACGTCCTGAACAGGTTGGGGGCAGTAGCTCTGCCCGGATCATGCGGTGGCCCACCAGTTGACGTTGGCACCGGCGCAGGATGATGGACGGGCGCTGCAGCTTGGCCCGATCGTACAGGGCCTCTGTCCCGACGCTCTTGTCAGCTCGAAAGGCCGCACGGAGCAGTCCTGAGTGCGCCGAGTCCAGCTGCCGCTCCAGTGTAGCCGTCAGCGTCCACGTCTTAGCGTTGTAGAGCAGGACGGTTTCGACCACCGCCACCACAGCCGAGCCCTCTGGCGGTCGAGCAGCGTTTCGGACTGGACGACGGCCCGGAAGAAGGCCGCCCAGGCAAGTCCTCGGCGCCGCCGAAGGTTTTCCTCCACGTGAGGCACCAGACCGCCGAGGTAGATGAACCGCTGGCAGCGTGCTAGCTTGGTTGTCTGCCCGTCTGCGCCGCGGCACGTCAGGTCCGCTGGGATGTCGACCGGCACTGTCAGCACCTCAGTCTTCAGAGTGTTGACAACCAGACCAACGCTCGATGCCACCTCGACCAGCTAGGCGCCTTCAACAAGGACAGGAGGGCGAGGTCGTCGGCGTAGCCAAACACGCTCAGGCGCTTTTCGCCGTGGCGGCGACCGATGCGTCTGCGCAGCAGGAAGCCATCGCCAGCCGAGGGGAGTGCGGTCTGAAGCACCCAGTCCAGCAGCAGCACGAAGAGCAACGGCGCCAGCGTGTCGCCCTGCAGAACTCCTGATGAAGTGTCGAACAGGTCAGACAGGCGTCACCACAGCAATCCCAGAGCTACATGTATCCAGAGTTCATCCAGACAACTGGACCTTTCTTTCTCCGGCAGGTCCGGTTCCAACTAGATTCCAATCCCAGAGCTATCCAGAGTTCATCCAGACAACTGGACCTTTCTTTCTCCGGCAGGTCCGGTTCCAACTAGATTCCAATCCCAGAGCTATCCAGTCTTCTCGAATGAATGCGAATCTTTCAACTTTACATGGCAACTGTCAGATTGCACAGGCTATAACCATTGTTGGTTGGCTGTTGACTTTGAAACAGGTGAAATCCGCACTTTTGTCTTTCTTTCGAAATAGAAAATAGTAGAAAAAGTTGCAATTGAAAGCAGAATATTTACACAGGACACCATTCACTGTTGGACAATCACATGGCTGAATTTTGAGACAGTCAGGTTTGTGCGAGGTTTCAGTGTAAAAAAAGTTACAAGCCAGCACAAATGACTTTTGGGAAGAACCTCGTAATTACCAGGATAGATACAATTATAATGAACATCCTTGAGGAACTTCACTGACCAACCCGAACTCCGAACAAAATTACCAACCGTAACGTCAGGACGGTGCAAGGCACCGACGATACGTAGGAACTATCAGGGAACGAAAGACGGTCCGCTTTTCCCTTTGTAGGACCAGAGAGAATAATGGTAAAAAACGAAAAAATTCAAGGAAAATATCAATAGCTACTTGGAAGAGGAAGTCAAAGAGAAAAATTCTGTTGCTAAAAAGTATCAGTAAGTAGTATATGCAGCAAGCGCGTCTCGATTTGTTCAAGAGTGAAGTTGTTGAAGAAGGTTCAGTTGAAAGCTACTGGAACAAAAAGGCACCTTAAATTAAAATACGAATTACTAGCTAATTACTGAATTCTCCATTCTCCCAACTTACGATTCAGGATTCAGATCCAATACGACTCGTATACTAAAAATTAAAGACTATAGATTCAATTTTCTAAACAAAAATAAGCTTCATCATAGTCTATTTCGTGGACATAGACTATAAATTTAATTTCACTCCTCCCAGTTCGGAACAGGTCTTTCAAAAGAGCTTGAATAGCCAATTTAAAGTCCTAGCGCGCTTAACTCGCTTAAGAGCAAATAAATCAAGCAAATTTAAACAGCTGAAGCCTTTAATTGCCAGCATGCGGTCGCGTTCACAGTCACCTGCCGCCTCATCGAGCCAGTCGGAGAAGATGACAACGGATGCTCCAGCTCAGCTCCAGCGGGCCCGTCCAGCCAAGAGGAAACGCTCCGCTTCCAGGAGCACCGGCAAGAAACGCTCTGCTTCCAGGACCACCGGCAGGAAACGCTCCGCCTCCAGGAGCACCGGCAGGAAACGCTCTGCTTCTAGGGGCACCGGCAGGAAACGCTCTGCTTCCAGGAGCACCGGCGGCAGGAAACGCTCTGCTTCCAGGGGAACCGGCAGGAAACGCTCCGCTTCTAGGAGCACCGGCAGGAAACGCTCTGCTTCCAAGGCCACTGGCAGGAAGCGCAGCCGAACAGCCAAGAAGTCATCAGCCAAACGCATGAAGATGGCCGAGAAGAAGCCGACGAAGTGAAATTGGCGAGAGTTAGGCCTCGCTGATTGGCAGTCCACTACCTAAACGATACAAGGACTCGGCTCCCATTATTTGCTATTTTTAGTTCAATCATTACCTCAGGAACATTAAAAAATCCACAGTGATTCAATGATACCGGGTATACTGTGCTTCTTAAACATTTTAGGGATTAAATTGGCCAGACTCTAGGCGAAATAAATAATTTTCCACTTTCTGTTCATGTAGGCAGCAGCTAACAGTCTCGAATAAACAGAGAAAGACCAGATATGATTTTAAAAGCTAATGCTCTTAGACGCTTTTTCTTTTTCTTTACTCAAAAAAAGTGATAAAAAACAGCTGCTTATGAGCTAATGTATGAAAGTATGCAGACCCGAAAGAGGCAATTATGAATTATAACTGAGCTTGAAGTTTCTTCGAGACGAACGTAAAAAGCCCGTGAATAAGCCTCGGAAAAAGTGCACCATATACAGTATACTCGTATTGTATACGAGTACTTTGCTTCAGATGAAATTACAGTTACTTGTAGTTAAAAACCCTTTTACAGGAGCGTCGCCTTGGATTATGGTAGGGGGGGGGGCGGACACAGCCAAGAATTCTACATGTACGAGTACATGACTTAATCCCTACATGTATTTTGAGAATAGATGTTGTTAGCACTTAGTTTGTCGCCCTAAAGCAACGCTATTGATTTCAACAATTGGTTACAAGGTATAGGGTGAGGGGACAAAGCATTGGGATCCCAATACACTGCCTATTGATGGGGGTTTCATAAACTCGAAGTTTCACAACGTCAAAAGCAACTTCCTTCAAAAGGTCAAAAACTCAATTTGCAGCCGCTATCACAAGATCGAATTCAAGAGGTCGAAGTTTCACAACATCGAAAACTTTAGCAAAGGGCTTCATAAGGCTGAAATTGCACGTGGAAAACTATTTTTTCCGCATTGTGAATCTTAAGTGGCTGCTATTCAAGTTTTTGGCGTCAAATTTCGACCTTATGAAGTCTCTTGCTAGAGTTTTCGACGTTGTGAAATAACTTGCTTTTCGACATGAAATTTCGACCTTGTGAAGGCACCCCTATTGATCACATATTGACAACATTGATGTCCTATATATTGATTATCGATAGCTAATCTACAGATCTCGAATATTGGGAAATTCTGAAAAGAACCATTTTTACGGTCTAAATACTAAAATCAATTGGGCGAGAAAAAAAAGAATTATTATCAAGATCATATTTTTCAGGGGAAGTCCTCATATGTATATAGCTAGTGCTTGCTTTAGCATGCTACTCGACAGCTAGAGGTTCGCACAAGGTGTTGCTAGTGCTATATATCGTCCTGAATTTGGCCTAAATCGCCATGAATTTAATTTAATATTTAACACAATAAACTATGAGATTTGTCAATGACTTGAAATAGGTCAAATGGTTCTTTAATCTAATTCTGCAATAGCTTGGAATTGACAATAGACTCAAGAGTTTTAAGTGAAAGATAGATACAATATAGCAAAACTTTAAAGTAGATAAGCTCACATCTTGGCCTTGATACCCTTAATCATAGGTTGTCTCTACAGTAGACTAGCTATGCACTGGCTGAGGTCACATTGAAGAGCTTGTCAAGTTCTAATAGGTTTTTATTTAGAAGTCCAAATAACTTTAATGCATATACAACAGTCATATCTATATGATATAATTAACTATGAAACCTAATAATGAATGGAGAGCATATCTTGCATCTTTAGCCAATGCCATTATAGGCATAACTTAAGCAATTGCAATGGTAACTTAAGTTTGGGCACAAGTTGAGTAAGTCCCAAATTAGGTTAGCTTATCAAGATAATGCTAAAAGATATACCAAATTGCTATATTTATCAATAATGCTATCAAATGGTAATCAAATGATAATTTTTAAAGATAGGCCTATGCCTATATAGAAATTGGATATAT